>AVCM01036262.1:0-12822 GCA_000447165.1 Hammondia hammondi
GTGAAGTTTTAATCCACCGGCGGCGGCACGTGCGTCTGCTCCTTGGTTCCGGAACAACTGAAATGTACTTCCTGTAATGCGTTTGACAAACATTTTTACAGAGTAATGCCATGCAAAGACATCGTTCCCAGAAGTGGTGCGGCACTTGACGCTGTTCCGTTGTAGTCCCAAACTCAAGACAACGCATAGTTTTGTCCCGGCATTCTTGAATGCAGAGCGCCATCATAAACACCCTTACGCAAGCGGCACACCTTCCGCGAGTTACGGGACGCTTAGGAGCGAGATGTCGATGAGCGACCCCGGCTTCTGCTAACAAACACCATTTTATTTGACAAAACGGGTATGCAAAAACACGTACGTTGCGCACAAAAAACAGTAAAAAACCTCATTTCAAGCCCCCAATGTGACAGATCGGCACCGCCAACTTGGCACCCGCCTTTGCCCGGGTCATTCTCACCGTCAACAGACGTGTCCCATCTCCAAGAACCCATCTGACTTTATTGAATTTGACTGCCGCTCGAGCCCTTCAAGGTGTCTGAAAACTGTGTGAAGACGGGGCTGGGGTATAGTTACTCCGATGGGAAAACAGTAAGACTAGAACAGATCCTCAACCCGCTGCGAAGAACCTTTGTATCCTCCCAAGAACTCTAGCTTTGCACATAATCATATTCTCGTATGGGAGAAGGTGGGGAAGATTCGTCGAAGGCCCTGATTCGTAAACACTTTCCAGCTTGTAATTCCTGACGCTGGAACCATGTAGCTGTCTGCCGGCGAACAGCGCTCTTCGTGCTTTATATCATCTTGCTCGTGTGTTGAGGGTACGGATGACCATGTATCGCAGGGTTAAATGACGGAACATCGAAGACATGTCCACTGTCTCGTCTGCACTCCGAATAAAAAAACAAGCACGGCAAGTTCCCCCTCGGCGATATGGGAACTGGCCGTCCCCAGCTGTCTAGGACAAAGCCGTTGCCTTCTTCGTCGGCCTGCGTATTGGCAGAACAAAACGGAAAACTACGTAGCTGTTCGAAATTCGAGCAAATGTTTGACGAGTAAACCTTTGTTTGATACCGTATGCTACAGTAGCACAAAAATGCAGCGTAGGAGGTCTGTCGAAACAAGCAGTAACAAATGAACCCAAACCTCCCTCCGGCGAGAGCTGGTACGCCGTAGGGCGTTCTCGGCCCGCCCCAACGAAAATCGTTGTTTTCCAAATCCGGAGAACACGGTTTTTTTGACTTGCTGGGGCATATGAACGCCTGTGAGTCCCCTTTAGAGTAACAAGCATTCAAAACTACCGCCGCCTTACCTGAGGCTGCTTATGGTGGCCGTGGCCGAGGATCTTCTTGACAAGATGTCCAACCCACGTGCCCATAGCTGTCGGTCTTTGGCGAGTACTTGCGGCTTCGCCCGCCCTTTCACCTTTGGCTCTCCTTGCCGAGCCCATTTTAGCGAAATCAAGAGAGACGCGAAAAGAAGTACACTCAAAATGGAAAGAACAGAACCCCTCAGATCCGGTCAGCAGAGAAGCGAAACGACCACAAACACTGCTGCCCTTGAGGGTCTGTCGCACTCAAACGGGATTGAACGGCCAGCTTAACCTCTACTTCAGGTTCGTAGATATTGAGGCTGTCTTATGCCAACAAGAATCTTGTAACAGATCCCATGTTGATAATTGATTTCCCCGTAGCGGCTGGCTGCTGTCACCCGCCGCTCTACATGGACCGCCGAGAGGGCATCGACCTCGCAGGAAAAAGGCACACCGGCGGCAACAGCACCGTCCAGGACGGCGGATGAGTTCGCTCGTACCGACGTTGTTTGGCGCCCCCAGCAACTCGCCAAGCGAGCATTCGAGCTGCCTAGACTGACGCTTGGTTTGGCACTCAAATTGCTTGTGACGCCGCGCTGAAAGCTAGCTCTTGGGCAGCGAGGCTCAACTCAACCGTTCACACAAACGCGTTTTGGGAAGACTTACATAAAGGACTATGTTAAACCGAAGAACGAAAAACAGGGTGATGGCCTGCTGGCTTCTCGCCGTTAGCTCTCATTTTCTTTGAACCCTCAGTTAAAAGGCTATACTGAATGTTCACTCATGGGCACATTGAGACGAGGATGTTACCGATGCTATTGTTGTTCGCCGGGGAACATTTCCGCCACTTTTTAGTCGTCAGAAACTGCGAATAGGCTGGCGCTGCCAATGGAGAGAGAAGAGCCAAGAGAGTGAACATCCTCTCTCCTTCCCGTATTCTCCAAAAGGCACACCTACACACGCTGACGAAGAAAGAAGTGTTCTAAAGAACAGGGAAGTAGGTCACACAAACAAACTCTTTAACAAGAAGCTCCACGAGTGCGTGTGTGTTAAGTATCACGATTAAACGTTACGTTCGTAGAAGCGACACCAGAAACTGTTCATTGCCTGGAAGTGACTATGTGGGCGATCGAGCAAAACACACATAACGGAAAGAAGCTCATCTATTTGATTAAATTTTCGGCAAAACATCGTTTTCGTCATGAGTCGCGAGTAGAATAGTCAAACACCCGATGATATGATGAGGGTGGACGTCCGCGGAATTGTATCGACCGGCTCCGGGTTTCCGCAACAGCATAACCAACCAAAACACTGCGACACGTATTTTTAATTTCGGATCTTCTAAAGCAGTGGTTCCTACTACGGCTGTGTTGGTTGTTGCAGACGACCACACACGCAACTGCCACTGACACGGATGGTCTGACGGTCCAAAGATTGTGTCCCGTCGTCACGTACCGATGCCGCTTTATTCACATTGAGTTACAACTGTGGCCATGTATTGCCTAATTACAAGGATACAGAAACCGGAACACGGTGGCTCTTGAAATGAACCAAAAAGTAAAAACTTCCGCGAATTTTAGGGGGATACATGCATTGATCTAATGTGAATGCATGAAAGTAAGATCAGTGTAAAAGTAATGGAGATTCAGATGAACCGTTTTTACTCTGTTACGGTACACCAGATACCATGCATCTGAATATTCATGACAGAATCACCAGACCATCAACCATACGTTATCTATATCTAATATCGCATGGTCTCTCCAGCAGGTAAACCTAGCGATTTTCTGAAACACATGTGTACTCCCAGTGTCATGCCCAGGCACACTTGTGCGCCTGCTTCAGATACATGCAACATCACTGGCACTCTGTGTGCTCATATTTTACTCGAACAGTATGCCTTGTTCGTCCATAAAATGATCGGTTGCCGATTCCGAATGGTTCCACTAGCACTGTAGTCGCAGCGTCAGCCTTCAGGTTCCCTTTGTACCTCGATTACACCTTCCCCGAAGTTCGACTGGGTTATCCTAAAAAACCAGAACATTTCAGGAGACACTGCCCGCCTGCTGTACGTTCGCAGTCCATTTCATCTGCTCCATTAATAACGTCGCCAGGCTGGCATCGCTTGTCCGAGACACACAGTCCCTTCTCAAAGAACAACACGATTGTTGGGTCTGCCTACCGTCACAGGCGCACCATATCAAATGCAAGTTTGTGCACCTCCCGTGCATTGCACTCCTCCTTCCGAAGAAACTCCGCGCAAACAAAGTTCATTTCCTCCTTACGAAAACCTCTTCTGACCTGTATTGTTTGTCCGCGTTTTGTTGATGGTTGTCACCTGGCAGCAGCAGGCTACTCGCCGCTGCCGTTGCTAGTCTATTGCACGTTTTCAGCCGCGTTTGTCTCCCCCAAAGACTCTTCGATGGCGGACACTCCTGACGGAACTGGCAGCGCTCTTTCTGCTGTTGCTTCCATCGAGTTAGTCTTCCTGTGGTGCGAGATTTGTGAATCGCCGCTCCTACTCGCACGAGAGGCAGTACTGCTCTGCATGAGGCCATTCTGCTGCTGGTTGTCGCCTCCTTTGTCTATCCCGAAAGAGTTCTCTTTGGAGACAAGGTTTGTGTCTTTTCCACGCGATTTCGCATCGCTAGTTGAGCAGCTGCCTCTGGGACTTCGACTAAGGCTGTG
The DNA here is from genome assembly GCA_000447165.1 of Hammondia hammondi. Lineage (NCBI taxonomy): Eukaryota > Apicomplexa > Conoidasida > Eucoccidiorida > Sarcocystidae > Hammondia > Hammondia hammondi. Next base: position 3,998 of record AVCM01036262.1, read on the forward strand.
CAGACCTGCCGGTCCTACTCCCTCAACTGGCACTCGTATGGCTCCTGAGTGAGCTGTGAAGACCCTCTTTCTCTTATTGTCGTGAGAGGATTCTTTCTCGCCTCAAGGTCCCTGATGAACGCTGTGGACACGCCAAGAACTGACTTGCTCATGCGCTGTAAACTGCGTCTCTCGTCCGATTTAGAGACATCACATGATTCATGCCTGCTCGGTGACCCTGTAGCTTTCCTTGTCACAGGACGCGGCGCAGATGGGAGTCGTGACTCCCTATGTGGATCGGGAGGTGTTCTGAAGAAACTACTCCAGTTTTTAGTGATTGCTGCGAAGCAGTCGAGTCCCCTGTCACTTTCGGGGGGTCCTGCACAGCACAGGGGAAAATGTTAACGAAACAGTTTCGAGACTTCATGTGCACGACCGCATTGCTATCCGGCATACCGAGAAATAGTATTAGAATATCCGTGTGCATGCTCAAACGGGGATGCAAGTATATGTAAGAGATAAACGCACCGTCAGCTTGTCTAGCACTACGTTATTGTCCCTATTGGTATGACCCTTGTTCAAAGACATCTTTCCCCTAGCAATTCTTTACTCTTCTCATTTTGAGGACAAGCTGGAATTTGGTTCTTGTTCCAACGAGTTGTGCCTCGAAGCATGTTGTCAGCTCACCCATCCACGTGAAGTTTTTTCGTATGATCTGTCCGCCTTCCCCTCTTGCTTTCCCTGTATCGTCTAGTAACCGCGAACAGTGCCAACGGATTCGTACACACAGCACAACGGGGACAGTCAAAGCAACGCGGTAAACTATCGGGCACGACTGGGCCTTTTTCTAGTCAGTCAAATAACTTAATAACATGCTGAGTAGCTACACAGCACATAACTTATCAAGTGGCCACGGGTAGGTTATTTTCTGCAAGATATTCTCTTCCATCACCGGCCAAATGCTCATAGTGAGCTTTATTGCTGGATGCAAATACGAGACGTCCTGCGTGATGTTCCAGCTGAAGTTCACCAGTGGCGCGCGCACTTGAGCATACTTTGGCTGTGAGCGGTTTATTGTTAACATCCACAGCGTATTTCTATTCTTGCGAAGTGAAAGGGGTGGCCTTCACCCCGGCCCCGGTTCGCAATAATCCAATAATCGGCATAGTGTGGGCGACCACGCTGTATGCGGCGAGCCATTAGCACTTCTTCTACTGCTGGCAGTGTCTCGTGTCTAACAGCCAGCATGGTGCGAACCTTTTTGTTACATGCAATGCAGAAGGCAACGCAAGTAAGGGCGCTAAGAACCCCAGTGACAGTCACCAGGATAAAGTTGAGGGAAGGCATATCGTCTTCTGCAGGTATTTTAAAGTCTTCCCGGTTTAGGGAACCAGTAGGAGCATGATCGACATGCGTATATGGACGCGTCGGTGATGTGCCTCTGATGTTTGTTTCTGGTCCACCTCAGGAAAAGGATGATCTTGAATGAGCATTCCGCTACCCAATTGATGCTGAGACGCTGCGTAATTTGTTGGAGGAATGGGTAACGGATCTAATGCCATGTGGTGTTCACGGTGATGCAGGCTTTGCCGTCGTGTCTTCAGAATCACATTCATGCCTGTCTCTTCGTCCTTTTGGGACGACGCCCTGAAGCGTGGTGCTCTCCTCCTTGACATTCGTGGCCCATAACGCGACACTCCTCAGCGCCTGAGCACTGTCACTTGACCGGTGTCTCGTGTTTCTGCCAGCACTTGAGAAGAACTGGAGTGACGTTCTCTTGTGGGTCTCTAAACTGTTGTGTCCAGGGTTCCTGTAGTAGCATTCAGCCCTGCCGTCTGGTATGAAAGTGTTTCCACAAATGCAGGCCACTGCTTAGCTTTAGAATGCGAGTCAACATTTTGCGGGGCATCACTTTTGGGCATCCGTCGTACCGCTCAGGGCGATCGTCGTACCAAAACGCTGCTCCCACGTGTCCGATGTCATCTCAAGAAAAAGCAGTTTCTCTTTGCATGTCTCCTCTAATTCCAGGTGGACATACAACGAACAGTCACCATCGACCATTGCTGCCGTGACATTCTTTCCTGGCAAAGACGCGGTACCGGTGTCGGCCGCGACCATATCATGTTCTGCCTGCCCTGCCGGCGTGCCACACGGGAAAGCGGGGCATTGCTTCCATTTGTCGCTGCCTTGTTTTCCGTCTAACGTGGCAGCGACACGCTCTTTTAGGTACGTCTCATATGCCCTTGGGGTCAGTGCCCGAATCGCTGCCATGGTCTGGTATTCTCGTACATCGACAGTGTCTTGTTTCATAGTTGCTACCCATCACAGGCCGCACTAGAAGGGTCCCAAGCGACGTCAGTTGCCTCCAGAGCAGCAACATCAATCATGGCATCTTCGTCGCTCTCTTTTGCAGTGCTCTCGAAAGCGTTGAGGGCCGCAGTGTGGGTTGTTGTGTGCCTGTATGGTACGTTGAGGGGGAAGGAGTCATGTGGAACGGGAAAGCATGGAAATTGGTGTTGTGCGCCTCTGTGAGGCCGGATGAAGATGAGTTGTCTCATCCGCCGAAGGAAACGTGACGCTGTATGCAGAAGTATGGAAGCTGAAGGGAGTGTTGAGGTTCAGAAACGATTTTGTTGTTGGGCTTATCGCTCCCAGGTGCGCGTGAGCAAAAACCGGACAAGACATCCACAAGATGGCAAAACAGGAAAGATGAATGAACAAGAGAGATACCTTATTAATGAGCCACATGTGAGAAAAGCCTCGCTGACAGCGTGGTCTTTCCGGTCGATAACGGATGCAAGGAAGAATACCACATGACGGGGATCCATGTTGTGAGTACGCGTGTGCCAAAGCCGTAGAAGAAGAGAACTTGCAATTCTTCCTTTCCGCTTCGAACACTGAAGGGAGCCATTGCAACTCGTTCCTGTGAAAATACGGATCATAACAATGGGCTCATATGTGCCTGAGAACGGAGGACCCGATTGGACACACACAGTCTAGAACGAAAAGCTGCCCGGTCTGAACTTCAGTGTAATCAAGGTGTCACACTACATTACTTGCTGACCATCGAAGGACCCTTGACGAATGAGGGTCCTCGGGTGGGGTGAACACAACACTGATGGTTGTCATCGAAAATGTGACAAGAAGACAAAGCTTATGTAGCGTCGGCTCTCAGTAGCCAGAGGCGTTCCAGAGATAGTGCAGCACTTTCTATTCCGAATACCAGGCTCTGAATATTGAGTCAGACAAAGGACTACATGAACTGACGACTAGAAAGAATTTTTTTGAGACCACATACGCTTCCTGGTGAATACGCAAGACTGACTAGGGTGCTTGGTCGACTGTAGACAGCGACTGCCGTCTTTCACATGTTGTACGCGGAGGTTTATCTGAAGAGGGATGAGTGAACCGGATAGTTTTCCCTAATGTCGCTTGGTTGTGCACTTCGACGAGAATCACAGCAGAGCTGCTAGCTTTTTCGGAAAGATTTCCGATGAAACACTGCACGCTCATGGCTCGCCTGTTTGCATTTCCTGGTTTTCTGCTGTCCAGTGGCGACGTTACACCAATCGCTGCACCATCGCGAGCCCCAGACCGCGTATGAGCTATTTGAACGTCATCCTCTTTAACTATCAGGCATGCTTCTATTTGCAACGTTGACGTGACATTTCGACAGAGGTACTGCGTGGTTCGGCTATTGGAAACTGTAGTCACACCCGCTTTTGGCATGTAGTGCTAGTGTATCTGGAAGCAGACTAAAAGCCTATTGCTTCCCAAACTGAAAAATAGTCGACATATAGGCTGCCGAGCTCGACGCACTCCAAAAGTCCATTGAGGCGGTACGCAGACAGTGGGCCTGTGAGGCTCCATTATGCCACTCCTTCCTACAAGGATGATGCGAGTCCTAGTCCTGAACTTCCTTCTCTGACCAATACTTTCATCGCGAAACTGTGGCACTAATACAACCCAGCTGCAACCCCGGTAGACAATTGTCAAATGGACATGTAATTCTGGCAGTGTGTGCAAAGGACGGTGGTCTGCCTAGGTTGAGGCTTACACATACACTCTAGTGGTTCCAAGCGCTGGGGACACTCAGTAAGAAGGAAACCAAGGGCTGAGGAACTAGCAGTAAAACTAACTGGCGGCGTTATAAGCAACAGCTGATTTGTGCCCGAACACAAGGTTATCGAAAGGGAAGGACGTGCCGCAAAGACCGAAAAAAAGTGATTAGCGAGAGAAATTAACACAGGAACGACGTCGAAAACGTAGCAGAAAGGAAAAAGAAAAGTTAACGCATTCGCAAGATAGCATGCGTTCGACCCAGTGTAACGGAAATTGCACCCTCGAACAGTCCAAATGAACGAGACACAGTGAACCAAACACTTTCGTGAGAACGCAATGCTAGTTCACTATCTCTAGATACACGCATACGCGTATACGCACGAACGCATACATCCACACTTGCATAAATGGACATTTCTCCTACGAAACCCGGGCTGCCTCTTCCGCCCCTCGCGCTCGTTGGGCGCTGAACTCATGCGGCGTTTTCGGCATTTGCCACCTATCTTCACGCTTGTTTCGTTCCATATCCCGAACTTCCCAAAGAGACAGACTGTTCGTAAAGGCCGCCCGAGAAAACTGCCCTCGATCTCTCTGTTACGGCTTCACGTGTCGCTTCTGTTCCCTCTCCCTTTTGGTAACCCACATTTACAGTTGCCAGACCGACACATCAGAAAAGAGTACACTCTTTTAGGAACATGTACATACTCACGTGTGTAAGATTGTGTCTACACAGCTGCGACGCGGAATGTTAAACGCAAGACGAACGCCTATATTTCTCCGTTTAACCACAAAATTTCGACACAATCGTGTCTCGTCGTCGCTCCGTCACCAGCTACGTGAACACAAGTACACACACGAACGCATATACCGTTGCATTTGTGTACCCCATCTTTCCTAGAAACACCCCCCTGCGCACACAAAACAGAGACTAGACACAAACGAAAAGGAAACGAAAAAGACCACCCGACGTCGCCACAACCTTCTGCAAACTCTCTTCAGTAGCCAGCAGCGAAATAAAAATGACACAGAAACGCGGCACGGCGTTCCTGTTCCTCGTCTGTTGTGTAGTGTCACTCTTCCACGAGACAGCGGTAACTGTGGCCGACCACATCATTCCTTGACAAGCAAACACTTGCCACGATCCGTAGACTCTTAAGAGGTAAAAACTCGACTTCGGTCGCAGCAATTGACTAGCTTCTCTTCCATGTTTCTCCTTCTACGTGTTCTGTCTCTCAATTATTCGCGACTGCCTGCGGTGCAGCAGTATTTTTCGATGCCAGTGACTTTTGTGTCGCAGCCTCTTTTTCAGCCCCAACCTCTTCCGAGTCGACTTCTCCTGCCTGTTCACGCTCTTTTTTTCCCTCTATCCGTCTTGCCTTTCTGTCCACTCGGTTCTCGACGTCTCAGACTGAGCGAGCAAACTCCTCTGTGCACGATGACAACACCACTCTGCAGAGATATCCCTCCCTCTCTGCAGTCGTTCTCATCTCCTTTCAGTTTCATCTCTATTTAGTAAGGTGTCGACCGGTTAGCCATGCGGTTGCCTCGGTCTGCACCACCAGACGCCGGAGAGCCTCCGTAGCCGCCCTCTTCGGAGCCGACACCATACGCAGGCGCTCCTGCAGCTCCGCCGTAGCCGCCATAGCCTCCCATGGCGCTGTAGGCAGCCATTTCTGAAAAAGAAATAAGTGCACATTTTCCGGACAGAGGGAGTTACAAAAAGGCAGAACGAGGGATGACACACTGGCGGAGTACGGCGACACAATGGACCAGACGACAGAGACATGAAGACAGAAGGGTTCACACAATCCGAAAAACAAGAGAGCGACGAGAGAGGGACGAGGAAACCGATGCGCCAGGCGAGGCGGGAGACCAGAAATCCGACACGAGGAACAACGGAAATACATGTCAAATGAAACACAAAAAACCAATTCCCTTGAGATCCTCAACCTTGTCGACTTACGAGCATAGTACGCAGCGTAGTAGGGGTTGTAGTTTGCGTAGCCACCGTAACCACCAGCTCCGTACATGCCACCAGGGCCGCCCATACCGTACCCTGAAGTTAAGATGCACAGAAAACCAAACATGGATGTGAACCGGAAATGAAAGTCTACAACACCGCAACAGACGCAAACTAAACAAAACGAGAGCGCACACCTTCACTGAACACCATCACGCACATCAACTCCCTACATACTATCTACACCTCTGCGTCCCTACCCACAGTGTTCACACGTACACTTTCACGGCTCTGCTTCGACTTTACCATCCCAACATATTCTGCGCATTAGCCACCCCTTTTCCGATGTAAAAAGTGAGAGAGATTCACCCCCACAGGCGACACCCCAATGAGCATTCCTCCGAAATTCTCTTACAGAAGCAAACACACGTACACAGAGGTACTCTGATATCCCCGTACACTGCCACAAGTAATGACCGTGGGCCTCCCCCCACCCTTTAGCACCGCATAATATGCTAGAAAAAAACATTCAGGTACAATTTGAAGTGGTGTGAGAAACACACAGACGAAACGCTTCTCTACCTGCTGCCGGGTCTGCTGCACCAGGAGGGCCGTAGTTCCCGTAGTCACGACCTCGGCCTCCTCCATAGCCTCCGTCTCTGCCTCCATAGCCGCCTCGACCGCCATAGCCGCCAGGGCCCCAGTTGCCACCCCAGCCTGAGCCGCGATCGCGATTCGACTGACGAGGCTGTGCACGTTTTGCTTCGCACTGAAGACAGGCGAAGATACAGGGTTTACGGTTTATGAGACTACACGAACAAAGCAAGTTGGAGGACCACAAAAGGTCGATAAACGCAGATATGCAGCAATGCTGAGAGCTACGTCTTCTGCATGCGACCCACCACCCGAACCCACGCACACTGCTGTAGATCCGTCTTCCACTACACCTGAAGACTCACTCCTTCACACAACCGTTTTATGTAACACCCCATATATATATATATATATACTCGTGCGTGTATTTCTTGCACGCGCATCCACGGAAACTCTACAGATTGCGTATCGCCAGTGCGGAGCTGCGTGACAGGGCTGTAAGAGAAATACAGAATCTGCCAAATCAGAACAAACAACAGTTGCTTACATGAACGCCGAGTTTCTTATGGGAACCAATGGCCTTCTCCGCGTCGTCGGGGTTTCTGAAGATGACGAAACCGAAGCCTGAAAAAAAGAGGAGACGCACATATACGACATCTCACAATGCTCTGCGCAGACGCCTACATAGGGAAACGACCTACAGGGTTAAGTCAACACTTTTCATGAATGCTACAGCGGCCACGTCTCTGTTCTCTAGAAACGTAATCTCAAAACAAAAACACACTGAGATGAACCTCTGAATCCATCACCTTGTACTGAATAAACACAGACGTATACGTTGGTAAGGTGCCCACGCATATATGTTTAGGCGTACAACATGCAGACAGGAATGCGAGTCTGTCACATCGAGCGCGCCGGTCCATGACTTTTGAGCTCTTTCCAAAGCCATGCATGGACAAAACAGCAAGCATATCTAAACATGGAAGACGGAGTGCCACAAGGACTCAGTTCATTCAGCTCTGGACACAGCAGATCAGACGAGTGCATCAAGTATACTGGTATCGAGCGTATATTTGAAAACCAACATTTGTACACAAGCTGTCCAGATATCATGGTTTTCACTTTGGTAGTCTCTTTCCTACTGTACAGACGTGGACAGATTCTGTCTTACCACGGGGGCGGTTGTTCTGGCGATCAACCATCACATTGGCTGACTGGATCTCGCCATAGTGACGGAAATACGCGCGCAGGGATTCTGAAAAAGCAAACACCACAACCTCAAGACCTTCGCCTGACAGTGTGCATTATTCGTACATTACACCAGCATGCACTACATCCATAAGAACTCATGGATTCGCACGTGTGCCTGTACACATTGCGACATCCATCGCTTCCCCTTCGCGTCGGGCTTGCGTGATCGAGCACACAAACCTGCCGCGTACATATGCAGGCTTTGACGCGTAAACCGATTCACAGAGCTAGCGATTGCAATGTGCAGACAGGTGTGTCGGACCCGCTACGTCGATCCGATATACTTTGTATTACTCTGTTCCGTGCCTCCACCAGGGCTGCACACATTTCAAACCGTCACGTTCGTACATACAATGTCTCCGAAAAAGACAACACTCGATTTTCGGACTTCTTACCGTCGTTCACATCGTCGCTGATGCCACCAACGAAGAGCCGCCCAGCGTCACGATCTGCGCCAGGGCCGCCGTGGTCTCGTGCCTCTTCACGCGGGATGGCTCTGCGAACCTCGACCTGAGAGACAAAACAACAGAGGAACCTGCGCCTGTGACAACGAGAAAGAATACCCCCGAGGAGAAAAGTGCACAAAAAAGGACGACACATGAAAGGAACAGAAGAAAACAGGCCACAAACGTGCCGTCAAATTCGACAACTCGAGCGCAGCCTCCACTTGGCCACGAGCATCCAAAGACGCGCGAAGGGAGAACGAGGTGATTTGGCGAATGTCTTTAAGCGACTCCTTCCTCTTTCCTCGAGAAGGGGAGAAATCGGCGCGGTCAATATCGAAAACCTTGAAAGAGCAGCCTATGTCTTTGACGATAAACTCGCGGCGTCGACATCCTTCTTTCTTTCTTTTAAATTCGTCTTGAGTGACAGACGACAAACAGAAGTGCGATGTCGAAGGATTATTCTTCTTATGCTTCTAGACTGCCCTCTGTTTTGCATGCGCAGGCCACAGTCTCAACCCCCCCCCCCCCCCCCC
>AVCM01036263.1:0-14193 GCA_000447165.1 Hammondia hammondi
AGGGAGACGGAGAAAATGCAACAAGATTTCTTGATCGACGAGCTCAAGGAGAAACTTCGCAGTCTGAACGACCAAAAATGTCTTTACGAATCTCAGGCCGCAGTCCAAACAACAGAGATTGAAGCTGCGAGAGCAGCGCTCCGAGAGGCCCAACGTACGTAAAGGTGATCCGAGGCTGAGCCAAGTGCCACAACATCGCTAGCACGTACGAAAACAGTAAGCACTCCAATATGTCTGTAAGGAATAAGTGCTGAAGCGAGGGGTTTCGAGAGTAATCAGAGACTTTATGAACGCGCCAAAACGCACAACAAAAGGGTAGAGACCACTGCTGCAAGTGTGAATCTCTCCATCGGAAGATAAAATCCCTCGCCTGCACCTGCGGTGACCAGATGGGGTCCACCGTAGCGGCGGCCAATCATGGAGGCGCGAAAATCAATTGATTCCCAGGAATTTATTCATACAGTCTTAAATACGTCCAGATGGTCTGCCGTCACATGAATTATGCCTTTTGGGTCATGTTAACAGGGGCGAGGAAAGTTCACAGCACGGAGAAGGAATGCCCAAATATACAGTGAAGTTCCAAAACCATGCCCTTTCTGTTGAACTATACTATGTGCCTCCTCCAGGAGAGATTGAAGCGGTTGCAGCTGACAAGCAGCGGCTTCTGCAGCAGTGGCGATCCAGCGTTGTGGGGATGCAGCGCAGAGAAGAAGCTTTGCATACGGTCAAGCAAATGGCCAAGAAACAAGAAGAAAAGGAAATGGCAATTGAGTCGGAGATGCGCGGTGTTCACGTGAGTCAGTTACATCCGTCATAGTCATGATCTGATTGAAATAGAGCAAGCGCTCTCATTAGATGAAACAACTTGTAGGAGGAGGCGTGGCTCGGGATTGATCCCTTTCTCTAAACGGCCGGTTCAGGCCGACAGCAGAGCCACCCCAGTTGATGTGTACACATGCTTTTGCTGTTCTCCCCGAGTTCACACTCGCCTGTGAAATCGTAGTCTTTCCTGGCCACTGGGCACAGGGAAACGCTACCTAGGGTGATTTCGTAGCTAGAATGGGGCAAGTACCTGTTGATAACAGACGCAGCTTTGCAGTAGCACTTCAGAGTTGAACGCGGGCGACGCTCTCCCATATCACATTGTCCAATATTGTTCATACCAGTGCTTCTGTTCGCACACACGCGAGATGGTATATTAACGTGTTGGGGTATAGCGGACCCACATAGGCGTGTGAAATTGCTCTTGTGGTCGCTGTGCCCATGCCAGGCTACCATGCGGGAGGTTCAAGAGCGGAATGAGAACCTGACAGCGCAGCATAACACAAACACAAGTCACATGGAAACGTTACAGACGCAGATTGCGAGCGTCGAACGGGATGTGGAGATGGCTGAAAAACAAAACGACACTGTACAGAAAGCTGTACAATCTACTCTCCACGAAAGTTCAAGAGCGGAAGTCGCAGTTTCTCACTTCCGGTACCAAGTAAAGGTGACCTCTACTGTCTTTTAACGTCTGAAAACGGAGAGAGAAGGGACAGACACGGTCAAAGTATTGTGGTTAAAGGTATACCGATGTTATTCAATCTTTGTCCAGCGAGTGGCTCCAGTTTCAATGAGTGCACACGAGTGGCAAGTTACGCACCAGTGCGTATGAATCGGTTTAGGAGGAAACTAGCTGCCTGATCTGTGCAGGATCCCTGGCCGAACCGGAGTTATGGGAAGTGTAGAATCAACAATATGTTACACAATATTAGGCGTCGAGCTTCGCAGATTATTAAACCACTCAGTGGGCCATCGCAGCCTGTCATCAGCAATACGGTGGCGCGGTGTGTGAATAATCGGTGTTACAGCTGGTAGAGAATTACATAAAAAAAGCAAGCCAGGAAAACACCGAGATCAACGAGCAGGTTGTAGCCTTGCTTTCTAACCAAGCTACAACTAACCGTGCAGCAGCTAATACGTCGAAGGTACGGTCACCTCAGAGCGTTCCTTTTCCTTCGATGATCAACTGCCAAGAGTGCATTGACAGTGACGTGGCTGAACCGGCCATACGTTTGGGACGCGTTGAACAGAGAAGCGGAAAACTGCTATGAGATGCGATTCGTTGCTGGCCGATGTGGGTGGTGAGGCAGAGGGTTCGTAAGCTGAATGAGCAGTGCAAACGGAAGCAGGAAGAGTTGGAGGAGGTTCAGAACGATACTGCCCGCAAGAAAGTCGAAGCTCTGGCGTTGAAAGCGAGACATGCAGGCCTGAAAGAAGACCTTACACGCATTCAAAAGTCTCTAGCCGAGAAGGAGAAACTCGTCGATCAGGTTAGTTTCCAAGCGATTGAATATCAGGGTGGACGGCAAAGATAGTATTGTAACCTCTGACTATTGGTGCATTCGAAGACAGCCAACCATGATATGATATTACATCAACGTTGCGTTCGTCAATCATGATTATAAGTACCCAGCCAGTGTCAACGTTCATGCAAGGGTTGTTAAATTTGTGCGAGAACTATTCAGTGTTCAAAAAAATTCCTGTCAGCAGGCGGTGCACACACCTGTAATCACTTCTGATTACTGGCCCCTCTGTCTGTTCGCTTCAGTATGAGGCTGAGATCAAGAAGGGACACATAGAAATTGATAAGAAGCAACAGCTGGTAGAGAAACTGAACAAGTGAGCCAGACACACCTTGTCCACATAAGCGTCTCGTAAAACATTTTGTGTAGACTGTTCGTGTCACCATGTTCAGAATAAGGAGCCCGAATCTTTACACTTGCATTCTCTCGTGTAAGCTCCTCAAACAGCATGTCGGTAGGACATTTTGCGAGACTCACCATGTTTAAGTTTATGAAGCCCTAAAGACACACCCTGATGAATGCAGACCTCCATGATTGAGGGTATTGCTCGGAAAACGAAACGCATTGGAATTAAAGGTTTGAAGAATAATGTGTCACGAATGATGCAAATTGAATTTTCTTCGTCCTGAGCAAAAATGCGTCTTTTCCAGTCGCCTAAGCAGACCGAGTAAGCGGTAAATTATACCGTCGATTCCACAGCATCATGAGTCTCCGCTTGCAAGGGGGGGTACGTTTAACTTTTCTGCAATGACAGAGTGGATACTAGTTAACATTTTGAGGACCAAGCCTTTTGCCACTTGGCCGCAATCACTATCTCAAAACTTTGACATGATTATCGAGCCAGACGCACCAGCCGAGTGAAATGACAATTTCAAGCAAATGACAGTCTCGAGCAAATAACTGTTTCAAGCAAACTCTAAACACCGAGCGCATGTGGCGCATACACCTGGTTCAACCGCCCTCTTCGACATGACTGCTGCCTAATTCCTGTCGCTGTCTGTTGGTGCAGGGAATACGATGAGAGAAGATCCACTTTCGACGACGAAAGCGAGGGACCGTTGGAGGCAAAAATAAAAGGCATGAGGTGTGTAAGCGCAAGTGGAATCGTTGTAACATTGTGTCAAACTAAGTCGGCTCTGACATAAGGAAAGGCTTTACAACCACTAGCTAATTTCAGTTAGTTGATCCTGTATTGGTTACACTTCAGAAACAAACGTGCTTCTTATCTGCATCACGGGGGGGCTTGAACATTTTTGTCTCACTGTTAGGTGACTCTTGTAATCCTGGTTTCGTGTGCAGAAAACAGATAACCGCTAAGGTCACTGAGAGCACGGATATGCAAACAGCGTGGATGAGGAAGCAAACCGAACTCATCATGATCCAGAATAAGACATCATCTTTGGAGGAAGAGGCAAGTTGCCGGATGTGGGAATGCCCTGGAACACTAGAGGGTCGAAACAGGCCTGGTCGACACATGCAAAGAAGGACCGTGTATTTATTGTACCTGCAGGTATATCCACTCATGTGATGAGAACACACAGAGTTCACTCGGCATCCACTTTGTATATTTGCTAGATGAGGTCTTGGCCTGCTTGCGGACTCCGGACCCGACTTCCATTAGCCAGGTTAAGAAGGCAACACACACCAAAATGGCCACTATGCGAAGAGGGCGACGCATCAACTGGTTACCGTGATATCTGCAAGCGTAACGGTCCTTCCGACTTTCCCTTTGCAGATCTCAGCAAAGAAGGACGAGCAGCTTATCTCGCAGCAGAAGCGAATCAGGCTAACGTCCGAGATCGCTCTCAACTCCAAGGAAATAAAAGATATGCAGAGCGGTATAAAAGAAATGCGCACAGAAATGAGCTGGGTGAACCAGTTCATTGTCAAACAGGCTGAAAAGCAACAAGCATACAAGAAAAAAACGCAGAGCCTGACACACGACTTCGATATTCGCATGGCAGAGCATGAGAAACTTGAATCCCAATTGGCTGAGACAACTCAGGTATGATGCGGTTGGTGATGCACCTTAACATACTGTGAGCTCTACTGAGCGAGTTGTCGGACAGCCACGCGCAAGTCACCACGCGGCGATCCTTTTCCAAGTGAAAATGACCCAAATTCGCTGCGACCGCTGCTGGTAACACAGAGGTGTACACCAGGGATAGACTCATCTCCCCTTAGATATGTCTAATAGTTGAACATTTCTATCGAATTGCCCGCAATCCTCCGTGTGTTTCGGTGGCAACAATACGCACACTGTCTTCTCAGAGTATCCGAGACGAGAAAGCCAAGCTTGAAGGTGAACTGGTTGAGGCAGAAAGACAGATCATGTTCTTGGAGCGGAAAATATTTCTTGAGAAGGAGATGCACGAGGCACTGGATCCAGCTGTAGGCCAGGTACGGGCTTAGCAAGTTGTCAGTTGCCGCAGGCACATGGTGCCGCTGTTCTGAATTCTTCAATTCTTACACCAGCAGTTGAGTGGCCAGAAAGGATCAGCTTGACACGCTGCAGAACCTCAACATGAATCTGCCAGCACCAGCGCCCATACTGTCGGTGGAGCGCGGCGTTAAATCCACGATGACACATCCGAAAGTACTGAAGAACGACTAACAAAGCGCATAACCAGCAGAGCCATGGAGCTGCCGGACAACATTTGTGTCTATGACTCAGAGGGAGCTAGTTGGCATGAAGAAAGAGATTCATCGTATGAAGCTCCGATTGGAGCAGCTGAAGAAATACCAAGAGCAAATGCTCAGCGAGATGCAGCGAGTACGTCTGATCTCTGTTTGATCGCGTACGACTCAGCCACACCGTAATTGCGTGGACGCGACGCGGGAGACACTGTACTGCTGCGTGTGGTTATTTCATGAAGGCATTTATGAGTCTTGTGAGACACTCATTATTTCACAGAACCTACGATTGTGTAGCATTGCTTGCAGAACGCTTCCATCTTGCCTTTAGCATGTTGTCTGTGTGCTCCCGTTTTTCTGGCAGACTATCCAAAAGCGGCAATTCATTCAGCTTAAAGACGAACCACGACAAAAAACGCCAAGCGATACCCACATGCTACTGTCACTTGACAGACAAGCTTCATTGCTTAAGCAAAAACTGAAGCTGGCAGAGGGTATGGATGCTTTTAACTCAGAAAGCCCTCGTTTGAGTTGGTGCCAATAAACCTGGGTCGAAGAAGTCTTTACTACTGACACGTCGGCCGGAAAATGCAAGACACCGGAATGTTCTTCAATCACTAGTGTGACTCAGGTTTTTCCTGTGGCAGAAAGCTCGGGTGACCTTGATGAGAAAACTCAAGCGCTAGTCCAAGAGATCACTGATGTAAGTCATCAGGAGGACAAATAAATACATGGGGAAACAAATAAGTTTAGTTTGCATCTCAGACATTCCCGTGGAGGACGGGCAGTGCTTTGTTGGTTTTCCTCGCGTGTATGCTGCAGTTGCACCTCGAACTTCAAAAGGTTTGGGAAAATGTAGAAGAAATGCGGAGCGAGATGAGCGGCATTCAGGCGACGACCGTGCAGATGATATGTACGCCATACAGTGGGTCGTTCGAGCTGGGAAATGACGAGTATCCATTTGCAAAAGTCAGGCTTGTGCTATTTTTGTTGTTGCCGAAGCGGGTAGGACAAAGGGGGACCTCAGAGAACATGTTGGAAGATGTACTCAGTACGGGGCAGGCGGCTTCACCACAATTGCGCTTAATTTTCGTTCCCCTGCTCTGGCGTCTGTGTTGTGTTTGGCCATGGGGTGACCCTCCTTTGCAGTCAAGCGGTCGCTGAACCTTGCTTGCATTGTACAGTATCAAACATTGGTCAAACGGCTGAACACGGCTACTGAAGAGGACACCCGAACACCCCTGAAAGTAAGAAGAGGGAATCTTCACAATCGTCGGAACAGAGCACATCACCGACTCATCACTATGCTGTCTCGTGCGTATGGCAATTAGGCATCCACCGTTGCCGCGGTTAAGAAACTCCGGAATGACGCAAAAAGCCTGACAGACACCCTCATCTATTTCAAAAAGGTGAGACTGGAAATACACTCGCTCAGCTGCACTTACATCTGCCACGAAAACGCCCGGGCACGAAGACAATAGTAATGCACAGACACACTGACGTGATGACAGCAGCTCCTCGCCCTTCGCGTACCATACGGTTTGTTGCATGTGCTTCCAAAACGATAACGCGGAAAACAACCCAATGGAATATCTTCTACTACAACATCATTACTTGTGCAGTGGATGATAACGTGGCAGTGTGTGATGCCTCGCTTTGTTCCTTCCTCCGCTCACATTTGCCAATATCAGGAATGCCCAGAACTCGCCATGGTCTTCGAAACCTTTCAGGCATGGGCAGCAGCTATCAATGCTGCGTCAATGCCTCCATTACCCGCGAGTCGATTCTTCGGCGAGGACGCCAAATCAATCACAGAAGCCACTGGCGGCTGTGACTCAGGGTGACACCGCGAGCTTCAGGATTGTTGAGCACCACTGTACATCACTGAATTTTGTCATGCGTCAACTGCAGTAGTTTCATTTACGGTGTAACTGCAACACATTTGAAAAGATAAACTACGTGTTGTGTGTTTCCATTAGTTCGCCATTTCAAAGATATTAGTAGTAAGCCACCACCTGAGTCTACTGTTCGATATATTTGCGTGACAATTGCATCCGTGAATTCCTGTTCCAGCTTTGTCTTCTCAAATGAGTATCAGAAAACTTGAGAATCTCCAGCAGCCCGCTTTTGCTAAAGGATCGCTGCCGAATGGGAGAAGCGGCCTCTGGCAAGTTCCACAAAACGGCGGTTGATTCAGTCGCTGGGATGTCTCACTCAGTGGAAATGTCTTATACATACCCTTCATGGTGTCAATTCTCGTCACTCACACATGGCAGAATACATAAAAGAACCACGTGGAACACACAAAGGAGGAACCCGCAGCGACAAAACAAACCACCAATGTTCAACGCAGCGAGTCTCATGGGGTTCACCGACCCTCTGGCGTCTATTAGGAAATTAAGTATATAGCTACGATATCGTTCTAGAAAAACGGAAACGGCGTGATTACGCGCTGGCTCCTTGTCGCCCGGCAGTCTCCGTCTTCTTCGGCTCAACCTCCGTACCGGGTGTTGAGCCGGTTTGTGCAGATGAAGAATCAGGGCGTGTTTTGTCGTCTTCGGCCACCCCAGTCGACATTGTGTCGCCTTTGGGAGACGTCAAATCTCCAGCCGCCGTCGCACTTTCGTTGTGATGGTAAGCATACTGAGCAGTCACTTCGAGCAAATGGTTAAGACGCTCTAACATAGAGCGCGGATCCTCCATGATACCCGCAGCGATGCACGCGTTGTCGTAGAGCTGCTCGACTAGCAGCTACAAGTAACAAGACAACGTAAGGCTTAACGGATCATGAGACGTATTCCTAAAATGTGCAAGAACCGAAACTGCTGCACATGCGTAACGTGCTCCTAAGCATACCAAAAACAGTCTTCCGTGCTTGACTCTGGATATCCAAAGAACACAAAAAGCCGATTCGCCCCTAGTGCACGCCCTACACACATAGCTCACAATAGTGGGCTGTATATCTAATATAGTGTGCTTCGAGACCACACCAAAACGCTGTCTGCTGCGGTAGGGGCCCCGGCCCGACACCTGTAGAGTCTTACCTTCGCAACATCTCTGTTCGTGCGCTGAAGGTGGTAGAGAGATGTAATCATCTGATGGTGAGGGTTGAGCTCCAAATTAACAGGAAGACTCGCCATTTCTGAAGAGAGTAACGGACGAGAAAAAGATATGTTATCTTCTGCAATGATAGCGTCGCACCTCTTAATCGCAGGTAGAGGTCCATCCGGAGCGACCAACATATCGATCGACACAGAAGTTCTGTCACTTGTTTGCTCGCTTGGGATTGGGCAGACATGCACAAATGGATTACCATCAATTTCACGGTACGAAAATCATATGCTGACATCCACGTACCACAGCAATCCTGTGAACATACACGGGGACAATAGGACATCGCCAGAAGGTTGGACAGGAACTTACTCAGTTGCGCATCAGGTGTCCCCTGGAGGGTGGCCTTCATCATCTTCCTCAGTGTCGACGACAAGAAGCCCGTGACGACTGCAGGTGTCTTAACGAGCCGATCCGAAAACTTTACAGAGGAGACCCGGCTTCCCAGAGTGTTCTGAACAGATCCGCAACGACAATGAAATGTGAACATGGACCTTTGCCGATAATACAGGGCAAAGCAAATGCCCTCTCACTATAATGCAGCCACTTTCGCTTATTTCCCTCTGCTGAGAAGAAAAGTATGCACGTGCTTAACCGACGCTATTGGTTAAATGAGACAGAACACACGAAAAGGCCCCATTCACATCGTCAACGATGACGCGGATATTCACTAGTCGTTCCACCACTTCAGACAAGCAACGGGAGTCAGCTCATCCTTCAACAACTTTCCTCGCTACACACAGCCAGTCTCCGGCCTAGTCCCCCACGTGATCGCCGCTACAACAGAAGGACTTACACATACCTCCACCCCAACACCGACAGATTTCATAAGAAATATCACCCAGGCGTGGTCCTCCAATACGTACAGAAACTGAAATGTTATGGTATTGCAAACCACTTCATATGCTTAATCAGAGGCTAACCTGAACAAACCTCTCCAGCTCCATTCGATGGTCGCCAACAAGGGCGGGTGTATCCGGCTTTTTTTCCTTCTTTCCCTCCTTGTCCTCCTCAAGCAGCGGCTCGAAGTCCTCCTCTGGAGCATCAATAGCCACAAACTTCTTGTTTTTGAAGGACTGCATGCACACACAGAAGTACAACCACATTCCCTGTGATAGAGCAGTGTTTGGAGAGTGGTGACTAACAATGCCCGTGGCGACGTAGAATACCTCAGCCAGCCATGCAAGGCACAAGAGTTTGCTCTCCACAGATACGACACTGAAGGACTTCCGTCAACTACATACGCGGAACTGAAGACATTGAACGGTGTGATGCACGCACATATACGTCATCGAGGAAAAAAAAAAGTGGTTGTAGAGTTCTTGTATGCGGGTACATCCTGAAAATGATATCTATGCAGAGCGTCATAAAAGGGAACAGGCATTGAAAGTAAGCTAACACCACTTACCTGAACATTCATTGCTACGAACTCGTCAGCATCGTCCATCAAAAGCAGGACGGGTCTCTTCCACTCCCTGAACTGTTCCATATATGGCGATGCCATGGCGGTCTGGAGAAGAAACAAACAGGTCATTCAAAAGCACATGGAGACAAGGATGCCTTGCATCTGTGCCACCTCGCATGGTAGGAATACTGTTGTTGAGATATAGTTTCACCTGTTCAGAAAGAAGTCGAGTTTCACTTCTCACCTCACGACCAGGGCAGCAGTAGTAGTATATGTTTTGCTGCTCGGGTTTGACCATCTCGAAATACTTGTCCAGAGAGATGAGTTCGCCAGCTGGCGTTTCTGAAGTTTGAAATCTGAAATTGACAAGCAGACTCAGGCCCTTAGTGTCGTGCAGTTCACTCTGCGTAGCGTCTAGCATGATCCTGCAGTTCGCGACACGGTCCACCCAATTTTGAGGTCAATGCTACGCCATTGAATTGAAGTTGCTTTCGAGCTCCTCCCTTCCCACACTTTTGCGAGTTCACAGTAATCTCAAACGATATCAACAAATAAACATGTATTTTACCTGAGCAGCCTCAGAAGACTGTCTTTGAACTTGCTCCCATGGTGTGCGTCGTCCAGCACCCCCTCCTTCAGGTGCTGCGCATATCTCCGGTAAAAGTCAAGGTACTTCTCTGGGTTCGACTTAGACTGCAGCACAGAGGGACGCAGTGCCGCACCAACTCAGAAGGGGACATGAAACGGAACTGCTAACACACAGGAGATGAAACCGCGTACAAGCGAGAAAAGGAATCAACGCGAACAAAAACAAGCATCAACCCCCTGGTGGCAGGCTAGACGGTCTCGCCGCAAGTGTGTGGTAGCACTTGTGTTTTCCCTGCTAGGTGTACATAAGAAAAAACAAGAACATGCATGCTAGGACAACAACATCCTACAGGCAGTCCAGGGCACACACAGAGACCATCGTAAATCATTAAGACGCCATCTAGCGCAATATGTATAACTGGAATGGATAACACAGCTAGTGCATACGTCAGAAGCGCATGCGGCGTCAGCATTGTGCTCACTTACACAGGGTACCTTCTCCCACTTCGCTGTAAACTAATAGAGACGGTGACTTCGGGAGCGACCCCTTTCCCTGATGTCTGCATAACGATCTAGCCGAACCGGGTTTGCTGATCTTACCTGGTCATCCAGAAATTTCAATATTCTCCGGACAAGGATCTGCGACAACTTCTCGATGAGAAGTGAGTTTTGCATATTTTCTCGGCTGACATTGAGGGGAATATCATCACAATCGATGACACCTTTGACAAATCCAAGCCACTTGGGAATGATATCTGTCGCAGATTTCTTCACCAAAACGCGGCGCGAGTGCAGCGAGACGCCAACTTCATTTGCCGGCTGGAAAAGTCGACTGGGAGGGTCCTCCGGAATATAAAACACCGCCTGCGAAAAATCAGTTGGGCGGCGAGTAACATACTTAGAATTGAGGACCTAGACAAGATGATCAACGAACCGTTGACGAAGTCCTTTTGACGCAATGAGGAGACCTAGTCCGCACGCGCACACGAATGCAAGAAAGAGACGAACTTCGGGTGTCGGCAGAACGCATTCTCAAAGAAATGGAAACACTTGCTCATACACGAGTTGTGTGTTTTGGCGTTGTGACGCTGTACGCAACCGTGTTTCTACTGGGAGAACCTGCGCGCCACAGAGCGTTCCGCTACAGCTCAAATGAATTTTCTACAGCTTCACGTGCCGTTCATCCAGCGATGCAGTTTCTATCCCCAGGTTGGTGTTGGGACACAGATACAGAGCTTGTCCGCGATTAACTGCAGTCCACCACAAGCTTTACGCACATGGAAACGATCAGGAGGTCCAGCTGCACCTCTTTTACTAAATGGAATACAAGCGCCTTCCATTGGTCACCCATACGAATTTGTCTCGAATGCACAAGCATGCAGCATGCACGTTCCGTCTCTCGTGAATATAAGTGACTTTCTGCATAAGCGCATACAGACAGACAGTGCCTACCTTGATAGAGAGAGGCGCGTCAGTGCGGAACATGATACTGTACATGGGATCACCCCAGGAAGTATTGCTTAAGTACCTGATGCGTAAAGATCCCAACAACACGACTCAGGCTTGCACCTCTTCCCTGTATCGTGAGACTAGCCACGATTGTTTTTCCTCAGTGTGCCAAGGTGTTGGCGTATCGTGGCTGATATCATGAGTGAGCCTAACATTACCCAACCCTGACTTATCCTCCCGTTCCTCAAAAGCATATTGACATTTCATCCACACTGACTGAGCGCACACCTGAAAAACTGCCGATGCTCATCCTCCGTCGCCGATGTTTGGAGCCACAAAGCCTTCTGAGATGTGATCTTTGTGTTTTTCCCGTCTCCTTCCTTGACATAGATTGGAAAGCTGAAAAGAATGCACCACAACGGAGGTGCATGACGCATGCAGACAGCTTTTTTCAGAAAACAGCGTGTGCCTGTTCTCTTGTAGCAGTGTGCTTCGCGCAAAACCAAAGCCATGACAGTCCATCTTTGTTTAGCATATACAAATATTCAGTCACACGTGTTCCCTATGCCATGAGACAAGCCTGCCTGTACTCAGGGGGGGTTCACATTACACCAACGGTGTACATCTACATGGTCACGCGCATCATACTTATGAGCCTGTTAGGAATGTAACAATCTCGCTCGCAGTACGCGTAGAAAACAGCATATGAGCCTAGCTAGTGTGGCAAGACAACAATTCACACACAGAAACCCGTTGGTAGCCTCCTGGAGTGTTCGCTCTTTACAGTTGTTTGCACAACTGCTGCCTGATACAGGAAGCAAGTCTTCCCTCCTTATGTTTGCTGATTTGCTCGCTTATCAATGTGTTGGACTGCTTTGTTGATACGCCAAGGACTCAGGATGGGCATGTCAGCCCCAAACGACGATTCCCATCGAGTGACAAATCGCCGTGCTGCCTCGTCCCGGAGTCTGCCCCTTGCCAGCCAGAACAAGAAGCTGTGTGTTTTGTCCACGAAGCGATGCTGTACACGTCTGCATCCATCCTACATAGTCAGGTCGTTTTGACAAGCATGTCGACAGAAAGCCTTACTTGACAAAAGAGGAGAATTTTGTAGCGCATTCTTTGACATGGTGAATATTCGAAAACTCAAGACAGTCTTTCTTTAGATGACAAACGATTTTGGTTCCTCTCTTGAGACCGGATTCGCTCGCCTCTTCCTCGGAAAGCTCCTTGACATTAAATTCTCCTGCACCGTCTGAGCTCCACAAGTAAGCCTTCGCGCCTTCGTCATGCGCCCGCGTGTAAACATCAACGCGATCAGAGACGACAAACGCGGAATAGAAGCCCACGCCGAACTGAGGGGCATGCACACAGTAAAATTACGTAGAACACAGTTCAACGGATGAGGACCGTTGTGATATTTTATCAAGTCAGAAGGTCAAACAAATCGTCGGATGCATGTCATGCGGACAAGGCTACATATTCCTGAGGTTATACAGCTACCGTTTTTTGGTGAAACAAGTGAAACAACATCGTCAAACATAAAGAAATCGTAAACGAAAGCGAAATACGTAGTCAGGCTGATACCTGGCCTATTATATCGGCGTTCTTCTCTCCTTGATGCTTCATGAGAAACTCGAGACTCCCAGACTTCGCGATGGTGCCTAGGTGCTCCAGCAACTCCGCCTTAGTCATTCCAACCCCTGTATCCTGGTAACGAGCCACAGAGAAACAGAGATGATGATAGCTTGCATTGGTGAATGTTTTCCAGGCTGCTCAATAGGTTGCCAGCTAGCGCGGAGTAGTCACACGGTGTAGACAAACTCTCTGGTTCATGTTTTTCCTGCGCCAACCTGGGTGTGTTTCTACCTAATCACACATGAGCCTGCTGGTGTGTTGGCGCCGTTGCCACCGGACAGGACTGCGAAGTCTTACAAGAGGTAGTCATCTCTAATAGCTATACAAAACGCCTTCCGGATTAGGGATTTCTGCCTCAGTGTCAAGAAAGAGTCCGGAAACCCTGCCGAAAGGAGCAGACGCTAAAAGGCAGCGTGGTTACGGATGGTGACGATTGAGTAACTCCCTTTGGGCACGCCACATTTCAGAGTATATGGTTGTCTTCACTGAAAAATAGAACCACTGGCGGAACGTCGAGGCACTCATTTCACGACACCCCGATCCAGTGGTACAAGCAAGACTACCAGTAGATGGTGTTCACTCTGACGGGGTGTCAGTTCGCTGACTGCGACGTTCAATGTCGTCAGTCAAAAACGCGGTGCCCTTCTAGAGATCTAGAACACGGCAGATGTCTGGGCGAGGCAAGACAAACCTGGAGAGTGAACGTTTTGGCGGCTGCATCCGTGCTCAGGTGGATCTCCAAGGTCATAGCTTCACTTCCATCCGCGTCGGTCACTGAAGGAGGTGGCAAACACGTAAACACGTCAACTGATACGACCAGGTAACAAATTCGGCCCATGGCGTCATAATATTAACGACCGAAAGGTGCCTACAGACGACGCATTGGTATACAAGTCTTCTCTTGCAAGATGAGGAACATGCTGGCACCGCATACAAGCAACTCATCCGATGTGTTTCACCCATCCCGCACGTCGACACATATATTCCATGAAACGGCCCTACGAAAACCTTTCAACCGCC
>AVCM01036264.1:0-13406 GCA_000447165.1 Hammondia hammondi
GAAGAGACAAGAGAGGAGACAAAGGAAGAGACAAAAGGAGTGAGGCGTGGAAATTGATAAAAACATTGGCACATAAAACGCGAGGGCATGCAACGGCAGACAGCGGACTAGAAATGAGGAATCCAAAACACAAAGATTGAGCATTTATGGTGCCGAACAGCGCGAGTGCATGTGAACATCCAGGATCCTGGATGTGACTCCGCTCGCTCCGTTGTAGCGAACCGGGTGAACATATGTGGCTCTGAAAAGTGTCGGGGACACAGGACTGTCAGTGCTGAAGGGTGCCGTAGATTGTGGCCGGACTCTGGAAGCCGTCTCAGAAGTGGATCTGAGAAGGCGGAGACAGTTTCTTGCCCGCATTTCTGGTTCGAATTCTTTGTTTCTTGGCTGCTATGGACGAAGCGTGGAGGACCAAGCGCGGAGAAAAAAAGGGGGTAAAAACGTGTCATGTACCCGCACGATTTTGTATGTTGTTGCGTTCTGGGGGGAGAGGAACTTGAGCGTGGAACGCTGCCTCCCCTGTCCACTTTTTCACGGCAGCATACTCTCCAAACACTCTTGCCGTTTACCAAGTATCTGGCGAGACTTTTCCGAAAAAATCTTCAGGTTGTGTGCGTCACTGGTCTCTGGTCGTGTCGGCACTGGAGAGCGAGAGCCAAGGCAGAAGGCCGCAGGACTCAGTGCTTTCTTCTTGTCCACTGTTTCTCGTTGTACACAGTGTGTCACAACGTGTACCGCGTGTCGTTTCTGCGTGCAAACACTTTTTCTCAAGCAAGTGCACTTTATCGTGTCGTTTCCGTCAAAGCCCGTTGGCCAGCCAGGTGGTGTCCGCTGCAGCCTGTCCGCGATGTTTTTTTCCTTTTTAATCAATGCCCCAATCCACGCCTGGCGAGACCGGCACCGGAAAGTTACGGGAGAATCAGAGCAGCAAAAGGTTCGCGTTCACCTGCAACGGAATTGCCAAGCTTACAGAACTCGCTGCGCTTTCGGGGGGAAGAACGCTGTCGAACGACTCACCCTCTACCGACCGTTTTTGCCGATGAGACCATGGAAATATTCTTAGAGCGATGCGACCTCCACATGGTTTAGCTATGATCTTTATGTCACTACATTATACGTAGATAGACATTGTATTTGCACAAATGAACCGAGACCCCGAACTGACCTGACTGAAGAATCCCAGCGCAGCGCCAACAGATGAAACAGAGGGGCAGAGTGTAGGAAGAGGAAGCTCCACGATAATTGCAAATGCTGTCGGTGAGTCGTTTGTCAAGAAACGATTCACCACAAAAAGGCGCTTGCTTTTGCGTGCGAATGCTGTTCTAATGTCGTATATACAAGAAAACAAAGGACTGCAGACACGTCTGCATGTGCATATAGGGGCAAATCGACTTCGCAGAGCGGCAGATAACAAGAATGGCAATTGCAAAGATGCATTATGTTGTGTCATTGTCGCACGAAAGGGAAGAGAGACGTTCATTAAGTTTGTGTAACTGTACAGAAGCCATCTAAAAATGAAAATCCGGTTTTCCACGCCCCGTATCATTACAGCACCATCCGAAGATTGGTCACGCGTCAGGCTAGAAGTTCTTCAGAGAAAACGTCTCCTTCGTCGTCGGCCGGCCTTTGAGTGCTGAGACCTGAGGTGATACCAGCTTTCATATCTTCGTCAGGTGGATGGACCTGCATGTTGAGTTTCAGACAAAGCACCCATTTCACTCCTTTTTTCCCCCTTGTTTGTTCCACTTTTTTCACGGGACAGGCAGGAAGGTATGAGTGGGTCTCACATTATCTTCTGTTCTTTTGTCGATAAGCAGCGCGTCTGCCTTGAGCGCATTGCATGATCTACACGCGTTTCATTGCAGAGGAAGCCCCCACGTATATATTTCTCCCTTTCGCTTACCGCGGTAGGGAGGTCAGGGCAGTTCTCTTTTCGTATTTAAACAAATATCGATTAAGTCAATGGAGGCTTGACTACGTGGGCAACCATATCGCGTTCCCTTCAGACGAACACTGACTTGCGTTGACACCTACCTTTCCATTCCCGATATATAGCAACAAAAGAAAATTACTGCAAAGAACTCGTTCATGTATTGTTAGAAGTTCTTTTACTAAGCTTGTGGCTGTCTTTTGTAAGACGGTCAACAGCCTTGGTATAAAGCGGAGAGTGGAGAAACCGCAAAGTTTCTGCAGTCGTCGAATTGGTTCAGTGTTCAACCAACGCCTCTCATGACTCACTCCGAGTTGCTTACCCCGAAAGGTTTTATAAATGACGCGTTGCTGTCGTCTTCTAGGTTTTTGTTAAGCGGAAGAATAGGAATTTCTGACAACGTTTTTGTGCCAGAGACATCTTGTGTAATGGGTGTTCCCCGTGGCTCCTCGGAAGCAAGGTCCTTTTCTGTTTCGCGAGTGCCAAAACTGGCCTTCTGGACGAGTTCAGCTACAAAGTTTTTAGCGGCTACAGTCAGTAGATCCACTGCTTGCGTAGACGAGTTTTCTTCAGCCTTACTCGGGGACATTTCTTGATTGTTTTGATGCGTGTCTTTTTCGCAACTTGACTCCTCTAACTGCGGAGGGTGATCAGAGTTTTCGTGTCTCGTTCCTTTTCCCGGAGTTTCATTCTCTGCATCCTGTGAAGATTCTTTTGCCACGTCGGTAAAACAATCGGCTCCCTCCCCGGTGGACGGGTCACCAGACCCACGGTTTGATTCCGATGCAGGTTCGGTCTTTTCTTCGGATGTGATTCTGTTACAACGTTTTGTGTCCCCTGCTTCTGCAGGTGTGCCGGGGGTTGTCGATGGCTGCACGCAAACGTGCAGGGTATCTGAAGGGTCAACCGACCCAGCTCGCTGTGGCTGTTTCCGATGAAGAAAAGGCATGCAACAAACCAGGCAACTGAGACGTTTTTTACCTGCATAAGCGGGCTGGAGATGATGTGCGCGCTCTATGGATTGACGCTGCGCTTTGTCGGCGACTTCAACACCAGTGTGTCGGACACCTTCTGTTTCTTCATAGTTTTTTTCTTCTCCAGTCTTTTTTTCATTTTTAGGTCTCCCGTCATCCGGGTGGTAGCCGAGAACTGAATGCGGGGAAGACATTTTGCCACCAGGAAGCTCGGCGGAACGGCAGAGTTCGCCAACGGGAACAGACTGTCTAAATGAAAAGCTCCAAAGAAACCAGTGCAAGACGTTCCCCTGAGTCTTCGCTTTCTCGAAGAGCATCGAACAAAAAGGCGTGCAGAGGAAATGGCCAAGGACCGGCGTCTCGAATCGGTTTGTTCTAAGGCTATACAGATGTGTATATTGGGTTTCACCGCCTGGTTTCCTTAGCCGGTTTGCTGAACAACCGGTGCCAGCTTACGGCAGTTCTTCAACGTTCGGCATGAGAAAATGCTTAATTTCTCTAGTTAGGCCGTTTGCTTTGGCACAGCCCAGTTTTAACTTCTGTGTGTTTCTTCGCAGGACACACAAGTGCCAAGGGAATACCTTGGCCAAACATCAGCGACTATTGACACGGTCGACGCGAGAGCGGTAACATTAGCTGAGTAGGTTAGCTCAATGTCGACGAGAAATACGGTGTTTTCTGTTCTTCTGAACAGAATTGCGGCTGCTTCTGCATGTGCACCGTCTCGGCCCACAGAGCGTAGTCCAGTCGAGTCCTACGGGTCCACGTATGCATATGGTTGCAGTTCCACAAGAAAAGGCATTCTCTTGTAGATATATCTGAATAGTTTCTGAACACCGATCTACGGAAGGTCGAGTAGAGCGTTCTGCATCGAACGACCCCTTAAACCGTACGTAAGGGCACACTCACTAGGGGTCAGTTTATGGTTGCAGTTGATCTGCAAACATCAAATAATAATATGATTGTGCCAAAAAATCTAGTTTTTCAGAGACACATTTCATTCGAACACTAAATTCGACATGAGCTTTCCTTTTTTGAAACGCGATTAAACAGAAATATAGGCAGTCTAGTAGCCTTGTGTTTACCATGTGTCTTTGTGAATGCAGATTACAACCACGAAGCATTTTGAGTGTGGATCATAGGTGTCTATCCTGGTTTTCTTCTGGGGAAAACCCACGTTTTGTCTTTGACATTCGCTGGTGACCTGGTTTTCTTGAGTGATCCAGATCGCAGGTAATCTTCCAGTGTGTCGGTGGATGACCCTTCTTAATTCCGTTTGTCAGAGAACTGACCCTTATATCTGAATTCCACTGTTTTTACCGGAGTGAAGCTCGCATTCGTTCTGAAAGATCGACGCGGAGGAGCCATGGCAAGTAGACTCGAGTTCGAAGAGGTTTCGGTCACGGACAAGGAGGTCGAAGAGCGACGTCGCTCACTCCTCGATGTTCTGCAGCATTCGTTAAGAGGGGCAGTGAGTTTTCAACTTTACGGCACATACGTTTCCTCCTTGACATTGAATCGCCTTCCTTTTGTTTGTTCTTCAGGGCGAAAAAAGAAAAGATGGGCGAAGCAAAGGGCGCATTTTTTCACCAGAGAGTGGCGTTTTTTGTTTTGACTGCGTTCTTCAGAAGAGAACTCGATCCTCACTTACAGATGGACGTAGTTATGGATTGTTTTGTAGTGCCTGCAACGTCTTCCCAAATCTGACTTTGTGCCCGGTAGTGAGGTTAACCGGAGAACTCTAGCTTTCTACTCTGCAAAGAGCCGTGTCTGGTGTGGTGTCTGTATGTGAACGGCTGCATCAGTCATTTTTCTCGCGCCTTCTCCTACTCCTCACTCTCCCAAAGGGAGAGTTTAGCCGTCAACACGTCGAAAGTGAGCTACCTATTGGAAAGAAATGAGATTTGTCAAGCTGACTGTTTCCCTCATTAATGGACAACACAACAACTCGAGTTGCACCGTGTTGAGCATGACATACTGCCTAGGAAATTGTTTCACAGCTGAACCTTACCTCATATTTCCCCTTCCCTGTGTCTGTACCAGTAAAACATCAATGCTGCACACCAACGTTCTTCTCAGACACAAGATAAGAACTGAACGCAGTTTATTTCGAGGAACATATGTCTAGGTAGTGAAACGCAAAGCCGGGTTGTTCAGAGGGAGGAACATGAAAGTCGCTTAAAACATGATGGCTTTCCATCCCTGTGCTCTAGGCAGCGTCTACACGTCTGCCTCTGGAATTCGATATGTTACGGGTCACGACTGGGTATTTATTCCGGTCTTCTGGGAAATTGGCAAGACCAGGTGGCTTCTGACGTGTTCAGTTATTCGCAGGCATCCTTCACCCTTGGCAAATGAGCGTGGATGAAGACGAGCATCTGACCGGATACACCATTTTCGTTGAAGAATTTGCAGTTCTGTTTTTTGAGGCACGTCCGAACATGTATCGATTTACATCGCTAACGTGCAGCTTCCCAGGAACTCCCGGGGCACATGAGAAAGGTTTTGAAGTGATTCCATTTTGTGGCACGCAGTCGATTGCAGAACACTGAGACGTTTAACATCCTCTGTCTCCTACACAAAAGTAACAGTGCAGAGCTCACGACCAAGTTTCTAGATATATAGGTTTGTATCTCGTACTCGGTAATGTATTTGGGCGTATGCAAAGGTGTTTAATCGCGTGCTTTCATGTATGTATCTGTGTTCGTGTATCTTTACCTCGAACATGTTCCGTGTGAGAAAATTCTTAAGCTTTTGAGAGCGCCGATTATGTACTTTTACAAGATAGAGGCCGGCAGATGCGCACCAATAAATCGTGCGGTTCTCATCCTCTGAGCGGAGGTTGCCTGTTTGCCAACATGCTAGCAGAAACCACGCAGAATTTCCATCTCTAGCTCGGTTCATTTGTGTTCTCATGTTGTTTTAAGGGCGCAACGAGTTCCCTATTTGAAGCCATAGAGCGACTTGCTCTTCTCCGTGGATCAGATTTGCAGGTTAGCTCTTCACGCTACGGTGCCGCACAAAACAAATAAGGACTCCTGCTACAGCGATACACCCTCCTGAACACCATTTCGCGAACTAAGGTCGATTGGCAGCGTGTTACGAGATAGATTGTTGAATGGAGGTTGTACTTTGTCTTTGCAGATAATGTGTCGATCTCCCATTTGTTTCCCTGATTACTGGTGAAAAGGGCTGTATCTGGTAGTCTAGCTACGAGAAGGGTCAAGTATTTTGTGTGCCTCTCGTTTGCCTTCCTCTTTGCTGTTATTCAATGCGGTGTTTGATTGTTCCCCTTCTTCATCCCACTTTTTTGACGCTCGACTCTTCCTACCCCTTTGCTACTGAGGGTGTTTGCCGGTAAGTATGTGCTTTTCTGTCGTCGGGCCTTGAGAGCTGACTTTCTGCGGAAGACTAGCCTCAATCCCGTCTCCTCCGCGCACATTTCCCCCTCAGTTGTGAGGGTCCATGTGAAATGTTTTCGTCGCGCTGCAGACATGAGAATGTGTCGCCTGTCTATAACACTGAAACGTGGTAGCTGCCGTTTCTTGCCATGTGTCATGTCTCATCCTTGCAAAGAAACAGGCCCTACCTCGGATTCGTATTCTTTACTTCACTGAACTGGTGAGTTTCGTAGTTTCAGACGAAAGCAGAAGTTCCACTAGACAGATTTTTCCTCATGACCGAGGCAGTGCAACTTCAATAAGCTACAACAATATTTCCGCAAGTTGCTGATGGGCAGGACAATATACAGTTCCCACCGGAATCATTCCTTTGCACTGAACAGGTCGTTTCCTAGTGAACCTCGTTCGGATAGCTTGTTGGGCACCGGGGGGAAAGTCATCTTACATGCAAGCAAGACGAACAACACCAGTGGGACAAATAACTTGGACATCTTCTCATTCCGCTACCCGGTGGACTTTATAGGTAACGAAGCTCTTTTCTTCTCTTCGTGACATCAGAGCTTCTTCCGCATTCGTGGGGAAGGCGAGTGGTTCATGTCGTTTAAACTCGGCTGCCTTTTGTAACCAACAAATGCCTGCAGCATGGTTACAGGTTGTTGCCATACCTGATCACCGCGCAGATTCCAGGCATACCTGCTGCCAAGGCAGACACTGATTCAGAGAACGAGACCGAGATCACTGAAGAGCTAATCTTGGAACATGTGAGAAGAAATGCAGACTTTGCTGTTTGTCAACGAATGATGACGTCTCCTTCACGAAAACCCCATTAATTACCCACGTTGTTGAGGTGTCGTGTCTCCACTGTAGGTGTTCAAAATCTACGAAGGTCTGACTCTCCTCTCTCATCGTCTAGTTACTGACAACTTCAGGATGCCCGTGAGTGCAGTCGATGCGGTCGCGACAGCAAAGGTTTTAGGACTTCAGTAACCACATAGACCAAAATGCCCCACGGGACACGGGCAAGAGTACAGCTTCTGTCAAGCCCGTGTTTGTGCTGTAATTGCGTGGCAGGGGGTGGTAAATGGGGAAGAAAACACAGTTCTATTAACTTTCTTGGTGCACGCTTCTTTTTAGGATCTTGTGCAGGCGGCAAAACACCAAATCTTTTTTTTTAGTTTCAAAGAAAAGGGCTGTTTACTTTTATTTAACCGAGTGTCAACTAGCTCCTATGTTAGTATCTACTTTACCTATCTTAACAGGAAGACTAGCGATGGTCCTATTAGGTTCACACGTAAACATTGAATTCCCCAACCTTTTCTGTATGCACACTGAAATGTCTTACGTCACCATCAGAGAAATTTGGTGACGTCTCGCTGAAAAACCACCTTGCTAATATGGGAGCTCGTAGCGCATGAGGGTGACACTGTTTTTCTTCAGTTCCTGTAACGGCAGTGACTTGTCTATTGTGACGTGCCTTTTTGTACAGGATGGCCCAGACGCATATCTGCAGTCAGATGCAAACCGACAGCTACTGCCTTCTATCGATTCTTTGTGTCTTCTCGACAGTTCTTCTGTTGCAGAGAGCCTCACGTGGACAGAGTCAGGTAACGCACTAAGAACGCAGGCGTGGTGAAAGACAGTACGATGTTCTAAAAACATTCAGTTCAGGGGTTCAGTTGTTCTTTAGCCCCGGCTTTTCGTGACAACGGTGGTCACCCCTTCATTTGATACTTTTGGCATCCCCTGAAACTTCTGACGGTTTCCCATATAGGCAGCCGTGTGGAAATTCCGGCTTTTGATCGGAATAACCCCGGACATGTTGCTGTGCTGGATGACCATGTCTCTCCAGAATTCCAGAATTTCTTCCGTGGCAAATTCGACATCCGACTTCATTCTGAGCCTCTGGTGTGACCGGAAAACCCCGACGCGGTTGACCAAAGATTTAGTAAGGGAAGCTTCGGACCGACTCGCTACTCCGCTAAAGATTGCTGTACTACAGGGTTAACCCCGAATCCGCTATCCTGTCTACGCAGTTTTTGCCTACGACTTCCCGCACGTGCTGGGGAAGATTGCAGGAACTTTCCGTGTGTTCAGTGCTCTTTCCCTTCAATGGCCTCTCCTCCTGGGCTGTTTTCCGCTGCCAGAAGAAGCGTGCTGACCAGTCTCACTCGCAACTACGTAAACCGCTGCGTAATGCCTGCCCTCGCTTCCCACACATGGCCAAAAAACAATGAAGACCACTGACCAACGCTCTTGTCACTCAATGACAATGCAGACAGACGGCCGCTGTAGATTGGTGGTACCGGGCACATGCTCCCCTTCCTCTGGCTAGGATTCAAATACAAACTCGGTTAGGGAAACTGCAAGAACCATACACTGCTGTCGGATGGAAAGACAGTCGATCTGTTCCAACTGTTTACCGGGTAAACATTCACGATCCAACAACAAAACACCCTGGACTGCGGGTTTATTCTTCACACTTGTACTGGTGTGACGCAGTTCTTGTCTGAACGTGGATGCGTGTGCATCTGGGGGGCGTCGCATGCGTTGTCGGAACAACCGACTGAGACAGTACCACCCTGCTCTATTAGCTTCGTTGGCCTGGACACAAGAAGCATGCCCGATCCTGTTTTGTACCACTTACGGACAGAGAAAGTACACATCTGCACGCAGACGGAACGGAGAAACGGAGTCTGCAAAAAGAAAGGCGTGCTGCGTTTCCCGATCGTCGCTTTTGTGCACATTACTTTCGCCAGTTTCGACCGTTCACCTGTGTCTATCTCAGTGTCCCGTGCCCTGTTGAAATTCTGCATTTCGTCTGGAGGGATCGACTGCCTCGGGAGTAGTTCTTGAAAAGAGACAGTTTTGGTGTTTCTACGTGGTTTCTCAAGTGCAAAATTGCACCCACAAGGGTGGGGACGAGGTACTGGGAGGAGCTAGCCAAGTTTTCGAGGCTTGCTGGCCGACATGGGAAACATTTCGTTTTGAATCCGTCGACACGCCGATGTGCAACAGCGCCTTTTGTGCACCTGGTGCCGGGACGGAAGAGTGGGTGATGGTCGCGTGCGGGGGTGGTCACTAGAATCACATTCTAGTTTTCGATCCCGAAAGCACGCATTTGAGACCTTTTTTCCCCACTCGTTTACGTCGCATTCCTGCTTTTTCTACGAAAATGGTGGCCAAGAAGTCCGCGAAAGTCGCCAAGTCCAAGGACGCTGGCAAGAAGGGCAAGGGCAAGAAGAGAGCGGAGTCGTACAGCTCTTACATCTTCAAGGTGTTGAAGCAGGTGCACCCCGAGACTGGGATCAGCAAGAAGTCGATGATGATCATGACTTCTTTCATCGCCGATACCTTCGACAAAATTGCCACTGAGGCTGGCAAGCTCTGCAAGTACAACAAGAAGGATACTCTGTCCTCCCGAGAGATCCAGACTGCCGTCCGTCTTGTCCTACCCGGCGAACTTGCCAAGCACGCCGTCTCTGAGGGCACCAAGGCCGTCACCAAGTACACTGGCAAATAAACGATTTGCGAATGCGTTTGCTCCGGTTTAACAGGAAAACTCGGCAGCTTTGCAATGGAAACTAGATTTCACGGCTCTCACATCGGGAAACTTCCCGTATGTCTTCTTTAGGCTTCACTAGGAGCCACCACCTACTCAGGGACTACAATCCCTGCAAGCTGACCACTTTTTCTGTGCGTCGTCTGCAATCAAAATCCACGAAGCTGTAAACAGTGGAAACGGGAGTACGATGGGCTGGTTTCTCGCCTGCACGAATCCAGTCGGTTCTTCACCCAATATGGAAAAGCGACTCGGTACGTGAAATACTCTGTGTTGTCTCTGTCTACGACAGCAAGCAGAGACAGAAACATAGTTTTTAACGCTCAGTAGATATGTAGAAGAAGCGAACTATCGTTGGAAAGCTTTGCCGCCAATGCCCGTCTTGCCGGGACTCAAATGGGGTCACTTCTAACTCATAACCTACCAAGAACTCCAGTTCTCTTTCGCTCACATGGATGGACAACCTTGATTGCCTCTGCTGACAGTCTGCTAAGAACTCCAATCCTCGTCCACTGACGTACACACACAACCTCAATGTTCTCCCTGCATAAATCAGCATCATTCGAAACCACGCTCTACCATCGCCGGTGATCAGCAGTCTCGTTAGCGGAACATGTACCTGCGTTGATCCTCTCCCCACATGCGGTACCGTGTCAAGAAATATGGAAAGCAATAACCGTGATATACCTAATGATAGCTGGGTGAACTGTATAATCCGTTGCCTTGGCGGTACGAAAAATCGTTTTGTGGATGGTCAGGTGCACGGTTCAGCGAGTTGACTCTCCTTTCTGTGTACATTCTACCGTGGATGTGTCTCCGTTGGCAGCAGAACTCTGGAGAACTTTTGATCGTTTTTCGGTCAAATATGCGGAAGGTGTCTTCCAGAGTCTGAGAGCGACCCAACCACTGCGCATTCGCGGATCCAAAAATTTTCGTATCTCCCAACACGGGCGTCTCCCCCACCATACAGTTCAGCAATTAACACAAGGCACAAGCTTCCCCAAACACACTTGAGACCCTCCTGACACCTCTGAGTGAGAATAGCGACATTTCGAGCTCTCTCCCATACCGGGGACAAAACAGTACATCAGGTGTCTAGACACTTAAGGAACCAAACATTGATGGAGCCACGGCGACCCTATTTCGTCACTTTGTATGCTTTGATTTGCTGCAGCAATTGTTTGGCGTGTTCATTTTCCGTAAAGTGTTTGCGAATCGGTTCCAGCCTTCGATTAAGCTCCCGTGCAAGACTTTCCTTGAGGTCCCCCGGATGCAGATTTCCTTTGATGTACGCATTTCTGAATTGCTCTACGGTGGCGTAAGTCACATCGCCACCGTTTGCTTCCGACCGTTTGACTGCAAACTCTCCGAATGCAGGGAAAATCAGCTGCTCCACGTAAGTTACACATGGGTTTCCGTCAACGACGCCAGCAGGGCAGAACGCTTTCTTGATCTTTCGATTCACTTCCTGAAAGAAAAAAAGACGAACTCAAAAACATGGAACACAGAAGTTCTACCGGTTCAGACGTTTCAAAATCACACACATTCAACCGAAACGAAGCAAACAACCTACAAAGAATCCACCACAACACTTGACGCCACACGAAGCTCCGCGACTCTGACGTTTTTCAATTGTGTTCCCCCTAGCGACCACCGCCACACACAAACATACCTTCATAAGCAAAGAATTTAGGCTCACATCCGTCACTTCTACGCACAGACGATATGTAAAGCACCTGTGCAAAGGTCAATAAGAGAGAAACAGATATATTTTCTGTCTCCACGTTTCCTCTCGTACACAAACAGGCTTTCCTTTTGGCGACCTCACTCCCCTATTTGGCAGCACACTCGGAGTTCGCCTTTCTGGAGTTGCTCTTTGTTCCGTTCCCCAATCGAACCCGACCTCGGTTTCTTCCATGCCTCACTTCCCCCCTGCTTTTCCATTCCTTACCGTTTCCGTGTCTTCCATGAAGATAGCCGAGTCTGGGTTGGATTTGCTCATTTTCTCCTGGCCCTCGAGAAGGCCTGGAAGCATCTGGTGAGACAGAATGACCGGCTTCAGCTTCCTCTTGATTTCGTCGCAGTACTCGCGCGCGAGCATGTTCACTTTCCGCTGGTCCATGCCCAGTTGGCAAATGTCAGCTCCCAGGTAGAAGATATCTGCGCACTGGAGACAGCAAAGAACAACGGCGCTTGCGGCTCGATAAAACTCTAGGGCAAATCAACTGAGAAAGAGTCGCCTCCACGCATGCAGTGAAAGAACTTCTGTCGAAAAGGGACATTGCTCAAATTGCAAATGCTCTTCGCGAGCACTGCATCTATACATAGATATATGCATTAGAATACGTATACACAGATGCTAATACATGTACATTTACGTGCGTATCTGCCTGTTGGTTTAGAAATTGCTGCAAATTCAGCCAGGTTGACAGACAGTAGGCCAATGAAACACTGAAATGATCATTTCTTTTTCGGGTCCCCTTTGAAAATGGAGGAACGTCTACAGAGGTGCGTTGTAGAGCATACACTCTGCTTTATTCTCTGCCTCTGCAGCTCCTCTTTGCAGGCAACAAATTCTAACTCGCGCAGAATTAACGCATTTCTAGAGAGAAACACACAGACAGAACGCACCTGCATGCACGGGTACATTATTTGAGCAGCAGGTTGTTCATCTCCTTCTTGGCGACCCATGATCTGAGAGCAGCGCTTGACCCTGCGATAAATGAAAAAAGAACGCTGCCATTTTTATTCCTCACATTGATCACACCTTTCTCTCCACTTTGACGTGCGGAGTAGCATCCGAAAGAAGAGACCCCAAAAACTCGCGGAGACAGCTCTGCGTGGCCGTGGCTGTGCACCTTACTTTAGGATGGCGAGTGTGCGCTGTCTTGCTACAATACATATGAATATCTACTCGTCGACACATAGATGCATTTGTTTGAATGCCGATTCCAGTAACCTATGTTGCATGTGTAGGCTCACGACTTTTGTCTTCTCTCCCTGTGCTTTGACGTTGAGACTTTTTTTCTCACCTGGTGATAGTGAAAGACCTTGCAATTTGCATGACTTGCACCCAGTACTGATCAGAGTTTCTGTTGATTTCTTCGCTTGCCCAGAGGAAGCGCACGTTTTGCATGTCCATGCCTGCAGCTTTCCAGACCTCGATGAAGTATTCGCCAACCTTTTGGATCTGAAGAAGAACGAGAGTGCCGATTTCATCTATTGTTTGCTTTTTTTCGATTATCAAAGGAGTCACTACGAGCCTCATGTTGAAGGCCAGGAGCTGCTCTTCCTCCTTGGGTTTCACAGCTCGATGAGAGAGAATGTTCTAATGCCACAAGTCTGTCGGGAAGCCAAGGTCACCCCCGCTTTCTAGGATCTTCACATTATCACAACTCTACCCCTGTCCCAGATCCTTTCTCCTCCCTTTTTCTTTCTTTTTTCCTTCTCTCTAGTTAGAGTGAAAGACCTGCCGCACACAGTCTCGTCTACAAGCGTCGGTTTTCGCATACACACTGAACGACGATACGACCTCGCGCAGG
>AVCM01036265.1:0-13615 GCA_000447165.1 Hammondia hammondi
AAGCATTGCGGAAAAAGTACTCCTTCATCCTTTCGTAAGGAAGGGGAATTCGGTTTTCATCACCTTGACTGTTCAACAGTTGCATGCAAATGCGGTCACCCAATTCCTCAGGTGCCTGGTGTAACAACTCTCATACGTATTATCATGTTGACCTTGGACACCTTCGACACTCATCTCCACAGATGAAACCAGGCGTTCACTGAGAAAATATACCAGTCTCAAGAACATGACTTCCTCCTGGAAAATGTGTCAGCCTCCCTGAGAGATACATCACACCGACTGTGAAGACATGCGCCGGAAATCAGTCAATGCCCAGCGTACCTGGTACTCCTTGATGGGCAGAGAGAAGAGGTAGATCTCTTCGATGGAGGAGATTTTCCCATCACGGACGAGGCGTCCCAGCTTCGTGATAGGCACCCAATCTTTCAAGTCGTCTTCTGCTCCTCCTCGGCCTCTTCCACGGCCGCGTCCTCTGCCACGCCCTCCCCCTCGGCCGAAGCCTCGTCCAAAGCTGCCGCGTTCTACAGGAAAGCACAGCACCGTCGAGTACACAACGATGATTGGAGAGATCAAACAAGGGGAGTTTCTCGCCCTCGAGTAAGCTTTCCGTCCCCCGTCCATGCAGAAAGATTGTTACATTTTCCACCGAACTACCCACAACGCGAACACCATCTTTAGAGCACGCTTCTCGCCATCACCTCACCCAGGCACGCAGCTCATCAGTAAGAGGTGAAGCATGCAGCCAGAGCCGCCTCTGCCACATAACACAAAACCACGTTGTTCACGTAACAGAACGAACGTATTTTTTAACTGTTTCGTGCGTGACATTGTAAAATACAGAGACCGCAAAGATTGGAAAGGAATCCGGGGGTACCGGCCGTTTGCATGACCCCCTGCCTGGTTCCTGTGCCGCGTGCGTTACCCCTGCCACGGCAAACAGGCATTCTCCCTCCCTTCTGAAAAGCAAATCCCGCCATTCTCATAAGAAACAAATGCAACACGCACAAAAGAAACCTTTCTGGGGCATCTCTTCATTCGGTAATGCCTACGCTGTCTCCACCGTCTTCCCCCACAACATGACAGACGGAACACGCGAGCTGGCGGCCAATTTCAATGTGGGGATTCAGTTTGCCCTCGGAAAGCACATGAATTTCCTCAAAACTCTCCTCACCTGCCATCGTCTCTATCGTAAGGGGAAGAAGCGAATTCACAAGAATTGCAGCGGCATTTTTCTGTGTCCCGCAAGGAACATGCTGCTGCTCAACGGTCGTGGTATTTCGCCATGGGCAAGAACGATAAGCGACTCAGTTCTCGATCGCGGGGTGCATGCAACAGGCGGCCGCCGGCCTCTTCCAGCAGCGCATCTTTGCCGGCGCGCCATCAACCAGCGTCCCTTCTCCATTGGAGTTGCACCAGCATCCCGATGCTGTGCCCCCCGCCTTTTCTACGACACTGGGTATAAGGTCGAAAGGCTGCATTGGCGGAGCCACCTGACCGGCTTCCATTTTCCATTAGCAGCTGCTTGTCTTGGACAACCACGACTGTTTTTCTGGGATGCAAGATTATTCTGCTTCATTGTATAAGCACCTTGGAGCACATACGGTTTCCGGCAAATGCCTCTTGCACCACTTCCGTCCTGATGCACTAATATGCTGCTGTGGCCGCTGTTCCGGCAACGTTTGGTAGGTAATAACATTTTCGAATGCAAGGACTCTCCAATCTTAATATAAACGTTTTATGACTAAAAAGTGACTACGTCTAATGGTTTCAGATCCCGAGTGGCCATGTATTGACGTGAAGCCGGTTCAGGCTAACGGTGTTTCATAAGGGCGAAACCGCGGTGAAAAATACCAACGGTGCGTAACGAACCAGCCCGGGGAAAGAAATACATGTGCACCAGAGCCTGAAACTTGAAATTCCTTGCTTGAAAGAGTTAAGCTAGCCTGGCGGACCGTGAACAAGAAATATGGTTGTCGTCCGTGAGTGCCGTGCCGCAGCTTCGGCTTGGCTACCATGCTTGACTCTTCCCAAGAAGACATCGCTGTTCTCACATCCACGCCATCTACTGGCAACATTAAGAAGTGGCTTCCAGAAAAGGACCCTTATCACTTCACCGCATCGAAGGACACCGTTTGACACTGTTTAGAGAAATAAGAGACACTCTTACAGGAAACTATTCACCGGAATGGAGGCGCACGCGCCCTCCCTCGGTTTGAAATGTAATGCGGGAAATAGAACTGTTAGACCCTTGCCCATATGAAGCCAGCACAAGGTTTACACTCTAGGGACCCAGAGACTCGTCAAACTACCTGGTGACAGAGCTGCGAAGCAGGACATAGTGCCAGATTGTGCAAGGAAACGCCCTCATAACTGTACCACGGTCGGCAACTGCCCCGAGCACTAACATCGCTTTCCATAATTGCTGAACCACAGGAAACTTTCCTCGCCCGGAAGACTCCACATCCAGAGAAATGTTGCCTGGTCACGGCGCTCTGCTGAAGTTTCGCGTCTGGTCGCGCCGGAGTGAATCGACTGTTCGCAACATCGAGAACCACGCCGTCAGTTTTTAAAATGCTTTTACATGGACACCTGCTGCGTTTTTACACGTCCAGGAGCCCTGAGCGATCCCTCTGTCGCGAAGTTCGATCAACGGGCTTCTTTTGGAATGGTGGATGATGCGAATGACCATGATCATAACCTATCGATGGCACGAGTCACTTGAGAGCTACCGCCGAAAGCGTGACGCCTTGAGGAAGTTAATAGTTCACGAGGAAGAGTACAGATGCGATGCAGTGCCTACGGAAAAAGAAGATTCTAATGGACAGAGATCGCTGCTAGAGGGAAGTAAGACCATGTGAGTTCTCTAAGCACTGGGTTAAATGCAAGCTTGAATTCTGTACATAGATCCCTGTCCAAAAACTGAAGAACATCTGCCACAGCGGGGCACAACTATCTTTTCAAGAGATTTGCCCGTTCCCCGAGCAACAGCAGACTGACAATTTCCTCCGTGACGCACGATTACTGACCAGTCTTCATGAATCACAAAGTATTTCACCGTTTGTGGTTTGGGTGTTTGAGCGTGAGCCGGTAACACGTGGAGACGTAATTGTGCACTTGAATTCTAAAAATAACGCAGCTGGAACAAAACGTCAGCGACACCAGCAGCACAGTTAAAACTCCACATCTGGACATTGCAGCTTGGCGTATCGGATCACTTCTCCACCACATCATTCGAGAATGCTGACGAATGTGGTGGGGCACTTGCAAACACCCATCGTACCCCTTCTCGGTGTTTTTTTTCGCAGCCTCGTGTAATCACAGATTTGCTGAAGTTTTCGACACTTGGAAAGTATGACGACCTTTGAGGGCGTCCGCGTTTTTTAAGCGGTGAAGGGCGCAGTTGCACTCGGCAAAGAAAACACGAGAAATTACTAATTCTCCATCCGGAACGCCAATCAAAAGAAACATATGCTCCACCAGAAAACGAATTAACGGCCCGTGACCTTTTGAGCAGTTTTCGACAGGACCCGCAGTCACAGTGGCAGACATGCAGCTTTGCGGTTTACTCCCCTCAGGAGGTTTGATCAATGAAACTTAGTGATTCCACGAAAATGCCGCTCTCTGGTAGAGCCGCTCATGCAGCTGCTAGCACTTCGTTGTCCTCGCGACGCGATTCAGAAACCCATTGGCTCTGCGCGTTGGTGTCGGGACGGCTCTGAGGAGTTGCGCTGCGAAGCCAGGAACAATCAACACACGTAAGAGCAGCGTGACAGTTCACACACATTCGTGCGTACATGCACCGTTGGCTTGCTTTCGCCTGCGAGGTGATTATTCTCTCTTACCACAGCCGGACAATACCACCGTCAGATTCCACCATTGCTGTGCTTGTCACCAGGTCCACCAGCATGAACTCTGGCTTCTGTGGGTTCGATTCCTTGCTGCCTTCTCTTTTTGCAGTCTGCCAGATAGTTTCGACCCATTGCTGAGGGAAGAAAAAACGAAAACCAACGACAATGACTGCGAGCCACTACCCGTTATGCACTCTTCAAATTTACGAACTGCGGACCACCTTACTGCTCAAAACAGCATGGAGAAGAGAGGCTACAATGATTGGGAGCGCTCAGAACGGACTGACAGAAAAGTGCAAGAGGGTTTGTGCTTATATACGCCCCACTACCTCGTGGTCCACTGTATGGCCTTCGAGGGGCCAAAGGCACGAGACACGAAAGACGCCGCTTATGCTTAAACTGACATTCGCCGAGTTACAAGCTTACCTTAACTGACCAAGTCGGTCCAGTCACAGGGTGTAGAGTAGGATGCTCATAGTGATGAAGATACCTTTGCACCTCAAACGCTTTCTTTTCTTCATCCCAAGTCAGACGACCAAAGCCTTTAATGCCCCATATGGTGAAGGAAAACATATTCGTTTTGCTGAGGAGATCTACTGTCACAGCTACGTTAGCGCCCCTCTGAAAATGCATTTGGCCGCATAGCGTCGCTGCAAACAAGCACAAATCGCCACTGGCAAGCAAACCTGAACGATGGCGAGAACCGTTCGCGCCCGTCTTCGGGACTTATCCTTGAAATGCAGAGGGTCACACCTTAAGAGCGACCAGAAATATACTATTCTGTATGCGGCGACGGAATATTCGCATTTCCCAGGTCCGTTGTAGCTGACGTCATATACCCGGAAAATATGATGCCACTTACCACTTGAGCCGCGAACGGCTGATAGGGAATCCAAATCGCCCAATAGATGCCGAAGAAGACCGCTGTATGCTGAACAGACAGCACTCAGCAGCTCTGCACGAGGAAAGAGCGAACGACACACGCAATCGCCAGGCACAACCACCTGGTTAGTACATTTCTGCGGTTCGACGAAGACAGTAGAAGCTGACGTAACCGGTTCAACAGTTTCCCGGTACTTTCCTGTCATCTACACGTGGTATAATTGTATAAAGGGATACTCATCTCACGTGATAGCCAGATGGACCTCAAGGAATGGTGACTTCAGCCTATGTTCTCTTACCTCGTTGTTGTGCTGCTGTGCGAGGCGCGCGTTTGCCGCCGAAACTGCCGGCGCTGGTAACAGTGACATTCTGCATCATGGAGGTAGCGATGAGCTCTCCGGAAACAATCGGCCCCAGATCCTTCAAAATGGCTTGCAGCTTGCACACGGCCACCTCCTGCTTGAAGACGTTGCAGGCACTCCACACTCCGGGTCGTCCACCTGTCTCAGACCCTTGGCTAGTACCCGACGAGACGGTATTGTACAGAGAGATTAAATGCTTCATAATAGACGGATTGAAGGAAGGAAGGTTGGCCGAAAAAACATGCTTTCGTGGACACTTCTGGAAGATTTCGCCGAGAACAATGGTCTGCAAACACATTGTAAAAACAGTGGAATTACTCTCACCAAACCCATCGCCTGTAGTGCACGGGAACACACTAGTGACCAGATGGTGGCAGAGCTACAGAGTGTTGGATCCACCAACTCAGTGTCACCTATTTCTTGTACTATGCTTGGCAACACGTTCGCGTGGCCATACAACGTGCCTCTACTTCAAGAAAACTCACATGCGAGTCTTCGGGCAGCACTAGGATGAATGCATCAACATCATCGCGTTGCAGCAGGACATCGATCCCCGTCTCTCCTGCCTTAGTTCGTTGTACAGCAGAAGCAGGTCGCGTGCCAATGCCGCTTAAATCGCCAGGTCTTTTCCCAGTAAGCATTCACCGTGCCTTTTCCGTTGACGGTGAGTGCCTGTGCGATATCGAGGGCTTCGCTCTTGTCACGGGACCACGCAGCAACCACCTCAAATGCCGCTGACTGTAGCAGCATTGCCGCCCACCAAGTCGTCACTGTTGCAGAAGACAACAGGAAAAACTGTATCAAGTACTCTCTGCTCTTCAAAGACTTGCGATTTTCCGTGAGACACTCTAACGTGGCACGCTTATGCATATCCGCCGCTATCGAGAGATGGTCAACTAGTTGGCTGGTTGGTCAGCGTTACACCTTGGATCATTGATGCCTGCAACGGAAGAAAACTTAATCTGTATTGATGAGAGTCCACGGTCCGCCCCAGGACAAAAGCAGTAGCTTACCTGCGTTGCCTTCACCACACAGGGCAAGACGCAGCGCAGGCAACGTCTTGCCGTCCAACTTCACAACTGCCATCTCGAGAACTGTGCTGAAACGTCAAATATAAACGAGAGGCCGAACCGTCGGCCCAGCTTCCTGGAAAGTGGCTTTATGCCAAATAACTCAATCCCCTTTTAGCACAGTTAGAAGTTTAACGACTCCTGCTAGCCCCCACGAGAGACCGAAGTCCGTGCCGCAGGTCGAGAGGTGACGCAGCGTATTGCTTTGAGACTACGGAATTTGAAAGGCCACACGTTTGCCGCATACAGATAACCCATGACGTCTATTTATGCCTCATAGGAAGAAAGACCGCAGAAGAGAACGCCACGGCAGTTCGTTTGCATGAGTTTACAGCGGATGCACCGAGCAAGACAGTTCCCGTTCTCTCTCCAACACACAGCGGTGCTGCCTGCCTTGCAAATCGGCTGCCTAGCGGTGACCTGGCTCCCCGAAAGGTCACGGGGAAGAGACACAACAAAGAGACCAAACAAACAAACGAGTGAAAAAAAGTGGCACGTGGGCGTCTTCTTAGAGAAAGTCATGCGTGCTGCGGTGGCGATTAAAGCACTCAGTTGAACCACCACCGCTCCGCACCACCCCTTCACACGCCGACTGCGCCTGAGACTTGTAGGACAGCTGTCAAGCTTTCACACAACAAACGCGTCAGCCAGCGTGTCGATGAAACTTGTTCATTACACACAAACCTGTAACATGCCATATGAATACTCAGCTGAAGAAATGATTGACAAAATATCACCCTGGATGCAAAAGGAGCAAGCGAGGCACCGCTGTTCGAACTCAAGGGCGCGCACGGAATTGAACCATGAACCTGCCGATCTGCAGTCGGCCGCTCTACCATTGAGCTACACACCCTGACATCTTCCGCCTTTGAAACGTCCAGCAACTGAATGACCAGCTTGCTAGCGTCCAACGTGACAGCTGGTGCCGGTCAAAAATTGTACTTTGTCCGTCAATGACACCGACAGTAAATGCATCTGACCACGTCTGCTCTGCCACTGTTTTCAAAGTGGAAACGTGAGAGATCAGGGAAAATTAGAAACCGTGTTAGAGGTACTGCTGAACAAGCGTGGGGCGGTTCCGCAGGATATCAACCGAAGAAGACTGGGGAGAGCACGGAGTGTGTTCGCCTGTTCGTGAGAGCTTAGTCGAATATCCGGATACCACCACTCGGAACAGGCCGAAATAAATAGTTTTTTCGTGTGTTGTATGCACGGAACACACAATTGGCGTCGCCCCGATTGTGCCCACTCTGAGAGTACTTGATTTTATCAGCAGAGATTGTACCGTGACGAGATTCTTACAAGCTAGACAGATGATTCTGTGAGCCACGTTGTCAAAGGTCTCCATCAAAGCGGATCATCGGGTACTCTTACAGGCTGGACAGATGATGCTTTCCGACTTGCGAAACAGTGCCATACGACGCATGAAACAAAGTAGCGGACCACGGAAAACAAAATAAATTTCTTCTACAGTCTCCCTGCGCACAGGTGCCGAAAGGCAAGACACATGCCAGCACGAAGCACAAATTGCTTGGCCAGGCAACTTAGCTTGCTTGTACATACACGGCAAATACTGTCACGACATACCGGTGCTACTCACCACTCAACTCTATCAGCCCACCTTCCAGCTACACCAATCTAGTCTCTGCCTTACATATCAGCCCCACTATGACGTAGTCCACACAATTTTCGTATGAGTGGCTCATGGCGGCTCTCCATGACTCGTTTATCATGTGTTTCGCGGCAATCGTGTATCTGCGATCAGGCATAAATGGATGTGGAGCCTTTGCTTGGGCACGTCCACCAAAGGAGTCACG
This sequence comes from Hammondia hammondi, assembly GCA_000447165.1. NCBI lineage: Eukaryota > Apicomplexa > Conoidasida > Eucoccidiorida > Sarcocystidae > Hammondia > Hammondia hammondi. The sequence continues at coordinate 7,980 of AVCM01036265.1, forward strand.
CGCACCCGCGAATTTTGTTTTCTTCACCCTGGAAGCCCAAGGTGTCTCCCAAGATACGTTTACCCAGTGTCACCTCCTTTACTGGACAGAGAGCAACTCTCCTGACGAACCTTGTCGGTTCGGCTGTTCTTGGGGACAACCTGTGCACCAGGGTATCAATATTTTGCGAGGTAAGCAGATTATTCATCATTGCGATCTGAAGGGGTATGTAACCCTGCCTGTTGTAACACAGGCGTGGGGACATCCACCGCCTACTATGTATCAGTCGAATGTCCGAGCACGGAGGTGTGGGCTGTTCCTGCCGCCCTCCATCCTCACTATTTCACTTCATTCCCAGAAACTCTCAGTGCACCCCAATGGCTGAGGGGTAAAAGCGCTGGCCATTTCGTGGTTAAAGAGTTTACCGGCCATGCCAGATCAGTGATGCCAAAACCATGGACACGTGCAGAACAGTAAGTCGCTTATCCTGCGTATTCATTGTTGTAATGCATTCCTGAGGGGTTAGGGGGTTCAGGCCAAAATCATTTTTGGCGACGGTCGCTCGTAAACCGACAATACGTTACTATTTTTTGGAGGCTACATTTTATCCGTATGGGCAGGCTGAGGTGAACTTAGTGGAACGACAGCGGTGGACATACCTAGTACTCTTGTGTACCACTGTGTATCTCGGCGCCGTGGAAATATGTCTGATACTTCACTACCACCAGTTGCAAGCTACCGCTACCTTAGTTCAACAAGCTGACGTAATGCTGAGGGTGGCAAGAGACCGTGTTATTGCCAGAACAACTGTTTGCTTTCAAGACAAGTAAACGTAAACGAAAGCAATGGCAGCAAAACATTAGTTGCCATGTGTTTGCTTCACTGTGTCCACTGCTTTGGCATGAACTCATCGTGTGAAACAAAAGCAGCACTGGAATTTGATTGGAGCCTGAAGAATACGCAGTAGCTACATACAAAGGCAGTCACTATAACTGCCGCCGGATCGCTGTAGAAAGAGGGTTTCCCGTCCTGTCAAATCGAACAAAAACACCCATAAATCGTGAAAGCATGCGTAGTTTTCCTTACGTTTTGCCCGAATCTCACATTCCTTCTTGGACTACCAGGAACTCTCGCTGGTAAGGACAATCTCGTACACAGTCTTCCGAGCCTGCAGGTAGCATAACAATGATTAGAGCGAAAGCCCGTCAGCCACTTCGCTGCTGATTACTCACAGCTTCACAATCTATAAGTGCCACTAAACTTACATGTAAAAATAACGACAGTTCCCCAGTTCGGGCTAACACCGTTCTTGAGCAGCGTATTGTCAATTCCCGGGCACCTGCAGCGTCGAAGAGGAAAGCACACGGAGACTGTATTTTTATCAGACTGGTCCTTTTCGATGCAGAACTATCACGGGAAACGAATTACTAACTTTTGTTTGACTGTGTGGATGAGGGTAGGCATGAGTTGCATTTCAAATACCCTTCTTGCTCCACATCGTTCGCATCTGGACGGCTCCTGAGATCCCGCAGCAATGTCATCTCTCCGGATCCACAAGGGGTTGCCGCCGAAGCTGTAGCGGATGATCTGCTGGGGGTTTCTGCTTAGCCGCCGTTGAAAGGCCTCGAGGACCTGCGCGCAACAGGCAAAACCAGGATGTCGAGTCTGGCTGGGGAGAAACGAACATTCGTTGTAGCTGCAGGAGATATCGGAAAACATGTCGTTCCTACCTTGTCCTCGGCGGCCTCGTACTCCTCATTTTGAAATGCTCCGCCGCTGCAGTAGTCCGGAAACATACCATGCAAACACATGAACGGAAGGTCCTGCAGTAGAGAGAGGTCAACTATTCCACTATATCTGTGCATTGTGCCACGAAACCATGCTGACACAGAAATATTTGGAAGGGCAACGATCTTGTAAAAGCACCTGACTACCACCTCCAGTGAAACCAGTGATCCGCTATCTAGGCCTATCTCTTCGCGCTGCTCTTTGCCAGACATAGGTGATACGAAGTAACAGCAACCATCTCACTCACCCGAAAAAGGCTCGATCTGCTTCGTCCTCTTGCGCCAAACTATTATCGTCGTCCCTGCCGAAAAACATGACAAGCAAAACCGCGTGGACCACCGACGGCCGTAAAATTTTCAACGTCTTCGGCTACACCCTGTGGTCCTGTCATACCTGCGCTGATAGTCACTCCACAACTCGCGGGCGCGTTCGTCTGCAGCAAAGCGAACGACACAAATGAGAGAAACCAGGTGACATTTCGCCTACGAGTGACTGTAATCATCACCTGACGATTCCTCGCTGCCGTTGTTCACTCGGGCAGTCGAAGAAGCAAAGACACACTGGAGGAGTGCCGAGGTGTCTAGGCAAGTCTCTCGTCGCAACTGACCTAGTCGTTTTTGCGCAGTTGATTCCTCCATGGGTTCTTCATCCACTTCAATGAAAAACGCCGGCAGCAACGGTGTATCTTTACTTTGGGAGCTAGGACGGCTGGACCCAGTCTCGCAAGACTCTTGCGCATCGTTGGCATCTCCACCGCTTTTGCCAGCCCCGTCTGAGGCGGTTCTGCCCGCGGGCGCATTCACAGCATTCACGCTGGCAAGATCGCGGGTGTTCGCGATGCGATCCCCGCTGCAAAATTGGCTCGGCAACGTGTGAGCATGATCACCAGACACGGGCGACGCAACTTGCGAACTTTTACAGTCTTCTCCGTTAAAGAAAGCACTTTCTCGTTTGTCTTTTTCGAAGCCGTTGCCGATCTCGCGCTGCTCCACACCCGACGTCTTGTCCCGGCGTCCATCCACGAGCGTTCCGCTGCTACAACTCGGTCCCCAGTTGCTGGTTTCCGAGAAAGCAGCGTCCAGCCAGTCGTCATTTGATTGGAAGAAATCATCCGACGCATTGGCTGCTTTCCCTGTTCCTGACGGCGGGTCGAACATGGACACGCATCCAGAGGACGTAGGAGCGGCGCCACAGGTGGATCCAGAAGACTTCCGAATTTCGATCTTTCTCTGAACATCATTTTCCACTTTGGCAGGCAATTCCGCCGCAGAAGGCGGGGCCATGACACCGCGGAGCGCCACCCAGTTGGCTGCATCGAGAGAGCACGCGCTCGTTCTGTGGCAGCCGAAGAGATACAGCGAGCGCCAGTTCGTAGAGTAAGGTGTGGACCTGCAAAGTCACCGCACGCACGCCATGTTGAGTCTTGTTAAACAAAGGGAATTCCAGTGGCTAGAGCAGTCCAATCTACGCTAAGCAAAAGACGCCCAATAGCGTGTTTCTCTCCGCTATCCTCTTTGCGGGATCTATCGCGATTCCTGTCAGTGCCACCGCACAGCTATAGGCATTTAGGTTGAGATATGTGCATTTAGACGTTGAGGAGTAGTTTCGCCTCGCTCTCAGTCTCAACTCAGATGCACACAGGTGGACACAAGGAGTCCTTGAAAGATTTGAAAAGTGTCTGGAGAGGGCTCGCTTGCCGAAAGTGCAAACGGACCAATGAATCCAACTGTTGCAACGCCTCTGGCTCTCTGCTTCCTTTGCATTTTCCTCCCCGCGGAAGCCGCTTACAGTTGGCAGACGAGGTCAAGATCCGCTCCACATCCCCGGCATTGGAAGGGTGCGGTGTCCGGTGGCTCTGCGGTCAACCAGCGCTGCAGAGAAAAGCCCAAAACAGACGCAAGTCTATTTCTGCTCTGCGAGTAGCAAAACCAAGAAAACCATGCTTGGAGGAGGAGCGCCGGTCTCGCGCCGCGACCCGCGTCTTTGGTTTCTTGGCGGCACTTCTATCCGAATCACGCCTCCCGGCCACTGAAGAGCTTCTGTCTCAGCTGCAGGGGAAACACCCCGGGTCTTTTCATAAAACCGTTGCCGTGGATACAGTGGAGTCTTCCTTTCTTCTCCGATCTCATGAAACACGAAGACCCCCGAATTGCACTTAAAGTATAGAGAAAACAGGCAACCGAACTTTCCTTTTCACAACCGGGATCACCAACGGCCAGGAGCAAAGGTAGCGCGTGAGGAAGGCCAAGACTATCCCCTACAGAATTCTAGGAGACCTTAACATCTGGCGAAGCAGCAGATGCTAGGTAGCTATTCTGTGCACACCCATCTAAAATCGTGACGGTGTTTTCTTTCCACTGAACCTCATATCTTTGAGTAAGTGCAATATACAGTTCTGGATCGCAGATCACGTGTACATTTACCGGTTAGATGCCACTATGGTCAGCCCAGACATGCAACACTAGTCACACAACAAATAAAGTCGTTGTATATTGAAACTACATACTGCTACTACCGCAGTGTCACTTACCTAAGAGAGTGAGAGTAATCACTCGGCTCACAAGTTGCTGGTGGCCTGTCAACAAAACCGTGCTTTGTGCAAAAGGCAAAAAGTGTGCCGCGGGGAAAGTAACAAGCGTGTCAGAGTGTCACATCTTGCTAAGCTACCGTAGCCGCTGTGTCCCGACGACGCCTGTCGTTCTTTTATTTAGAAGAAGCGCTAAAGTGGAGAGGATCCCTCAGAAGTTCGATTTGGAGTTGGACAGCAACGCGCGAATAAGAAGCCCAAGCGCCTTACCGGTTTTCCACCAAGCTGGCTGATCTCGCAAGCCCTTGTGGTGTCTTCTGGAGGCACCGGATCACCCAAAAAGCCTAGAAAAGTGGCAGGTTCGCTTTTGGATCCCATTTTCTCAAGAAATGCCGGCAACTTTTCTTCGGTTGAACAGAGAGATGCCGGCAAGAGACTTGCAGAACGAAGAACCGAGAAAGGGGAGCGGTTTTGGCGTATAGCGAAGATCCCCTGTTTCCAATTGACTGGTAGTCGTTTTTCTCGGACGTTGTCTACAGGATGATGGAAAAAAAGACCATTACTTTTTACTTGTGAGAGTTGGGAAAATCACACATAACACGCTTTCGCTGTGCGACAAAACAGACAAGTCTTCGCAGCGCTGCTCGATGCCAGACATCCATGCCTCACACATCCACACGACTGATTATGTCGGATGCAAAGTTCCTATACGGAAGAGTTGCTTTTTCTGTCTCACCAGTACAGTTGCACAGGCAGCTGTAACAACCGCATGCTTCAGAAAAAAAGAAGACTGCATGCACATGCTTCACCTTTTTCGCTCCTCGTCCAGCGTGACGTATCGGCGCACCATATGAGATACATTTTGACCCCACGAAAACTACCCCAAAACACTTTTGAGCCGCGTTAGTTTCTCTGGAAATAGAATGTTGAATGCGCGAATTTGTGAACAGGAGTCGAAATTACTCTTACGTCATGGTTTCTGGTCCCCGCGTGGAATGCGGCACGTTCTGAGAGCCGAAAGAACCAGGGACAAACCCTTGACAAGTTGCCTTGCGCTCTGTGGTCGCTGTAAGCTGACTCTTGCCAGTTTCATTGTCAGGGCAGTGCCGCTTTCGCGTGGAGTTATGTGGTGATCTTTTTCACCCGTTCTGACTTTTGCAGGCTTCGCCACACAATTTGTCGCAAATACCATCGCAGCGAATGGACTGAAACACAACACTGATTGTCCATCAAACAATTACAGTATCTCACGGGCACAATATGCCAACTTTGTCTTGTGCCTCCCCGTTGCGGACTGCATGTCAGTGGTAAGGAAATGAAGAGCGGCTTTTGGTTTGATGGA
>AVCM01036266.1:0-14185 GCA_000447165.1 Hammondia hammondi
AGGTGAGAATTTCTGTATTCGCGGTCTAACAACGACAAAGTTGTCACCAAGATGGAAAAGCCGCTGTACAGCGGACAGCGGAAAAACTTGTGTGGGCACCACTCCAGTTCATAGAAGAGTCACTGCCACTATCGCGGAAAAAGACATCGGTCAAAAGCCGAAGTAGCCTTCTTGATGGATGTGCATCTCTTCGTCTCGCGCCGTTTTCGTAGTGTGCAGTGTCGATTATTCGATACTTCCTCCTCTGAGACGGACAGAGAGCAATTTGAGGGTGTAGCAACATCTGAGTTCAGTCTTGACGCATTTCCACACAAGCGCGAAGGCGAAAAGGGCTTCCACAAAGATTAGAACATGACAGGCGTGCCTCGGGCATATCCAGTAACTCAGGCTTGCCACTGCATGTAAAACGACAACTAGTCCCGATCGCGGTGCAGGATACTGTGAAATGTGAGCATCCATCACATCGGGAACTCTGCTCTGGTTCACAAATGTTCCACCCTCTTTTCGTTCTTGTTTTAAGAACAAGGTACCTTCCACAGCTGCATTAAGCAGACTGTCTTTCTCGACAACTGGTACACAGTTGTGATATTTGAGTGTGGTTGACCCGTTTTACAGGGGCCGTGTCGCGGCTGTGCACGTTCGTCCAGATCAGGCTGAACAAGATTCCTGAAAATCACGTAGGTAAATGGATATAGCTCCGCTTGCTGTCATCCGAGCACAGGCCTCAAGTCCAGACAACATGCGCAAACATAGTCGGGGCTTTGCTCTACACTGCAAAAACTTGAGACGCTTGGAGCATGCAGAGTCGGCTCAAGCAACCATTTCTTCTGGTACATATTTTGAGGCGTCAGGCTAACCAGGGCTACCACTTTCGCTTGTGTTCGAATGTTGTGGCCATTAGACTGACGCTAAGTGCTTGGTTGCTATTCTTGAAGTCCTTTGCCGCCTCGCCCGGTAAGCGGTCTTCTGGGAGGGACACTTTGGAGAAAAATTTGTGGCCAACAAAAAAGGCAGATGCCCGGACGAAGAGGTCTGTGCAACAATATACCAATACTGAGAGGACATTCTCGTGAATAAAGCCATTCCAATTATTAGGCATTTGCTTTCATATCACTAGCGCCCGAAGCCACTTCCCGCCACCTCCACCCGGTTGTTCAGAAGGTAACGGAGGTAGCTGTCAACTCGATCCTTCCAAAGCAGATACCGTACACCCAACGGACCCGGTGGGAGCGACACGTGCCGCTGATCAACGCTGGAAACAAGAAGTTTTTAATTCACCCTACTCCTGTGGCCATGTCTTGTCCGTCCCTAAGAGATCCTGCAGCTCTTGCAGCTATCCTGAAGTTTACCCTGGTCGCCGGGTTGTGTCATTTCTTTTCTATTTTGCACATCGGCTCCTGTGCGTACACTGAAGTGACAGACAAATCTTTACTCTATCTCAAAATTCGGTAAGGGAACTGACGCGCCATTGAATTGGCAAGGGAAGTAAGCTGGCATTGAAAGTTGGAGAACGTTGCTCCTGCAGTTTTACACGTTGATATCTTTGTTTGGCATCACGCAAATGAATATATAGATTTGCGCGGGTGAAATCACGGTCTTTTGACATATCAGCCGACGGGACGGACAAGGGCGTGTGATTGGTCACATGATCTGTTTTTGTCTTCTGATTTGCAGAGTACTGAGATTGCTTTGCGTCCTTTGTGCAACCGCGGAAGGAAGAGCAACGGCTTCCACTGCCGGGGTAAATACTGGACGCGTAATCACAAAATGGAAATCCACCGTAAAAGTGGTGGCTTCGCGTGTATGCAGATGTTTTCAAGATCTAAGATCTTGTATTCACAGCCACAGACAGCACGCAGCGGCAAGAACATTTCGCGGTTAAGCGACCACAGCTACACGCAGCCTGGAGACGTGTAGAAACAGAATTATTGCACACTTAGTCATTCTCTGTAATTCCTGGATGCAAGTCAACGCGGCTATCAGACCCCGAAGTGCCTAAGCGGAAAGAATGGCAAAATGATTTCTTATACGCGAGAGCATGCTGTTGTCGCCTTACCCCATTTCCAGATCATTGATGCGGCTCTGCGTATTATAAAGGGGACTGCTACAGAGCTAAAACTCCTGTTATTCGAGCTGCTCAGCTTCATTGCACTTTGCCCCGAAGGGAAGAAAGCTCTCCTGGACAGCCCGGCATTCATGGAGGCAAGTGCTGTCATTTTCTGTAGTGTACCAGTCCCTGAAGCTCCGCTTCGCCATGCACCGAGCTGTACCGAATTTTCGCCCAACTTGTGGCAGCAGTAGTTCTTTTAACAGGCTGATGCCTCTGGTTGGAAACATCCAACTTCTGAACGGAAGAGAGGCTCTGCCACAGTCTGACACGCGTTTATGTCAGAGAGTGTTACTCATAGACTGGCACCAAACGACACTATAGCACGTCCCGCAAAAATGCGAAACGCTGGCATGCCTGCATCCAGGTTCTACCGGAACTCCTCATCGACAGATCACTTGATGACCGACAGGGTCTTCTACTGTTCAAGCTGGTTCAAAGCTGCAGCGAATGCTTACTTTTGAAGAGGAAGATCGTTCAGCAGTTCAGGCAATTTCCGGACCTGTTACACCGGGTGAGCCAAAGGTCAGGCCCTTGCCGGATGCTGAACAACGCTCATATGCAGATGTAAGCACGACCCGGCAGTGCTCCCACAGTGTTGCGTTATTCAACGAAAACCACAGATACTCGCTGTTTGTCGCTACTGACATGCAAACTGTACGTTCTACAATTCATACAGCGATTATGGCATCTTTGGCAAGAATTCACAAGCGCTGCGCTTCAGTAGACCACTCTTTGCGACAAGAGCGGCTAGGAGTAGCGTATCAGAGTTAGGCTCAATAAGCACCGACCAAGCGGATTCTCGGTTTACGGTGGAAAATGCGCCTGGCATCGTAACTGCGTGCTGCAGCTGTACGGCTCTTCCGCCGTCAGAGAGATCACATCGATATTGCGCGCCGCATTAACAGCAGAACAGGACGAACAACGAGAACGGGAGGAAACTAGTGAAGCTGCGCATACTCAGCTTCTCCTTGCCCTTGCAGATGAGCAACGAAAGCTTGAAGAAAGCATTCGTGGCTTTACAGAGACGGGAATGAAGGCTGATGAGAACTGCGTGACGTCGGGACTGGCTCTCGGAAGCGGTGGTGTCTTCGACACTGGCAATACGCCGCCCGCACCCTGGTTCACGATTTGCGATAATAAGGAACGGCGCAGCTCAGGGAGGCGCCGCGGCACAGAAGAGGAGACGCCGTTGATGTCAGAAGAAGATTTGAACCTCAGCTTAGTAGAAACTAACCAAAAAGGGGAGGGTCTCCTAGAAAAGGCTTCCAAATTGGCAACAGAGGAGGCGGACTCCGCTTCCGGTAGCAGTACGGCACAGCCGCAAGAAGCCTATCAATTGGAAGACGAGCGATTCGTGGACTTGCTTCAGCAGCTGCATGAAAAGAAGGCATTCAACTATGGGGGCGAACAAGCTGGAAATTGCTGCTGTCGCACCTGCCTCTCCTCGGATGCTCGCAGAGCGGAATTGCTACCGGTACGTAGGAACAGATGACGATGTCGGCGACCACGGGCCAATACGGTAGGCCAGCCAGACAAGAGGCACTACGATGTGGAGCACTGGTGTTCAGCAGTAGTTTGGCTTTTTCAACGAGACCAGTCGAGAAGATGTCTGTCGGAGACTGTCAGTGCTCTAGCGCTTCCAGAGAATATTGATTAATCACATGAGCGAATGACCAACGTACCTACGCGCCGTAAACAGCAGCTGTGAGCTGTTATTAGCACTTACAGAGTTGCGTGTATAAATCGCTTTGAATTGACACAGTGCAAAAGACAATCCCAAACGACGACTATGTGGCAGTACGAAGAGAGTGGTCACGAGGAGGGACAAAATTAAACGTTACTCCGTCAGTATGCAAAGTGTTGTGACACGTCCTCAAAAACGTGAGTTTATCTGGCGCCTTTAGAATTCCACAATCTGTCATGCTGTAACTAAAATAAGATGCCCGATACATGCCCGGTTTCGTGAGCGGGTGCTAGGTGTTCGCAGTGCTTAGGTTCCGTCGCGTTTCGATCCTAGTCCGAGATAAGTGATGCACTGCGGTTATTGGACAATGCGTTACATTCACAGGTAAATTCGAGACTGACGTCACGAATCCCATTGAATTTGTTGAATATCGCTGTAACGTGCTGTGGCTGTGGACGCTCTCCTGCAGATTTTGTACTGCCTGAGAGACCTTCTAAAGAAAGAGTCAACAGGCATGAAAAACATTAGAGAGGTATGCTTGGCGCCGACAACTGCGCACACCTTTGAGTACGACTGATGCTCCGAAGCAACAGGTTATCTATACGGTTACCGCTACACTGTCCGTGCCTCGCTCACAGTGGTCACTCCGGGACAGGTCAGCTCTTCCGGTCTGGACTAATTAACAGCTCAGTATTGCGTTGCCTCTTCAGCCTGTCTTAGTTACTCTCCGCGTAAAAAAAACGGGACAGTCAAAAGCATTGACTTTGTTCAGCGTGCCCTGCTTACACACACCCTTTGCAGAGGACACCCGCACAATGGGCGTGGCGACAAGTTCCGCAAATAATCGGTAAAGACAATGCTTCGTCGAGCGAACGTGGCACCCGAATACAGCTTCGCCAGCAGCCTGAGAGGTCACTGTTCGTTGCAGCACAACAACAATAACAGCTCATGATTAGCACGAGCAGTCACACCGCTGTATATACCGCTTCACTCATTGTGAAGAACCGCCACCCTGGTGCGTATCTGCCCATCTGCCTAGCTCACGTTGTGGCTGCCTATCGTACTACAGAGACACTAGTTGGCGTCGCACTACGCTTCCCGGCACGTCTGCAAAATTGCGTTGCCCTTGAATGCATATCCACTTTCCATCAAGACTCAGAGGTGAGGATAATTTGTGGTCCTTCGACCTAGATCCCTTGCAGTGAGTCAGTCACTTCTTTTTTCAAGCACCAAGCACCAGTTACATACGCAGATCGGAAAGGTTTCCTGACAGGCTACTCGCAGCTGAACGCGGTGTACTTCATTCCGCGGCGCTGTGAACCATCTGACTGGGGATATGGTGATTCATCTACCGAAAAGTGAGACACTGCTTCCGTGCAGCAGTTGTGTTTTGTATCGGATCTCTTACACATGTACACAGATAAAAGAGTCGCTTGAGGGAATCCTCGAGAGATCAGGTGCCCTGGGGATCCTCGCCTGTCTGACGAGGCCTACGACGCCAGGTGGTAGTGAGCCCCAACATGGGTCCGTCACAGCTGCCTTTTGAGCTGCCACGCGGCACGAGGCAGTAAGGCATCGCCGGAAGAGCCGGTTCGTGCGCCGACCAAGTGAAGGAGAAAGTGGTCCTTGTGAAGACACGCGTAAATGGCGTCAATCGAAAGTCGTTCTTCAGCAATCGTTTTTTCTCGTTGCTTTATGCAATCGACGAGGGACTATGCCTCGAGCCATGATGCCATCCAAAGGCGATGCCGAGTATCCGCATGAAATTGCTCCTTCACATGTATCCTTCTGCCCGTCTCGCGGTTTCTGCCCAACCACTGCAGGGTTTTTTAATGCTTCGCACTGCAAGAATCGGGACCAAGACCTGTCTATTAACCAGAATGGACCGGTGTGTTAACGACATGCTATCGTGTCTGTCGTATGAATACTTCCACGCGAGACAGACTGACTCACATTGGCCTCCTGACCGTGTCGGGCTGGGAGAACTGTTTGTGGCAGCGGCAGAGTAGGGCCGGACAGAATGCCAACTGGCACAAGTGTGCGCCGCTCCAATACTTTGCTGAGTTGCGCTAGTGCGAAATCGTTGACCTCACGCCCACAAGTTGCACATAAGTATCAGCACGTCGTCTTGGTCATACTGGTTTAATGCATATTAAAACGGGTTGTGAACTGTGGTCGCGTTCTACTCATAGAAGTGCTCTGCCACCGATGGACGCAAGTTCTTGTATTAGGCATTAGATGGCTGTGCGCTGTGGCTGGCTGAGAGTCTCGCGACTTCGGTAAACTTTCTCAGCGTCACTGAGTAGCGAACTCGAACTGTCATGTGAAGCATCAAGCAACACAATAGTGTTTGTAGTGGCGCTCTCATGTCTCTACTAGTGAAGCGGTTGTTTTGGCCGGACTCGAGCATCCGCATGTGAAACAGTGCCATGAGCGACGAGATGGTAACGGCTTTCCACTAGTGCCTTTAGATGATGCACAGCCTTGCATCAAGTTGCCATACAAAAACATTGTTTGCGGGAAGAAGCACTGCATCGTCACCACACTGGGTTGACATTTACAATGTATGCAAGACAGTAGAAGAAATTGCACACGCAAGACTAGCCTCAGGGAAAAGACATCTCAGAACAATGTAATGGTGACTAGAGTCGCCCTTTTCGCCCGTGTCCTTCAGCCTTCCTATCATTATTAGTATTGTTTTCGCTGGACTTGACCTTTATCAAGCCGATATACCTGATGATGGCAGATACATGACCAAAACGCATTGTCCTGAATAACACCAGAAACGATGTCCCGAACTCATTCCTCCTAGGGTTGAAAACAAATCACATTGCTAAGAGACATCTGACAAAATGCTAGCTGGCCAGCGAGGAGACCTATTTGTGTGTTTTCGCCTTATTCGTTTGCATCAGCTACGCTTGCCCACCTTCACGCCCATGAGGTCTTCCTCTCTTACCGTCCGAGGGTGAGCAGAGTTGCTGTTGGATTAAGACGCGTCGTCTGATTGAGTACAGAAGCGTCTGCTATGGACAGATTCTTGGTACCCATAACCCGGAACTCGTGGTCAACCACGTGGCCCACAGCTGCTGTGCCGGCAAAGTGCCAGATACTTGTCATGTACGTGACCGCGAAGGCAGCCACTGCCTCCGGATCATCAACTTCTGAAAAAATATTAGGACATCACGAAAACGGCAAGAACTTGGTACAACAGTTGGTACAGTATTTTTCTCTGCTCCAAAAGCGAAGACGAAGAAGTATTCTTTTTGAGTCTTTCTCTCATTGAGGGTCGGCTCGTTTGCTACCGAAGTACGGTATCAGCAATGGTGCAACCGTGCAGTACGATGCAGCTGTTAACTCGTTCTGAGAAGGAGAGTTGTTTACGCAAATCTGCTGCATTCCACCCTAATGTGAACAGATTTTTTGCCAGATTCTCACGTGGCAAGATTGGGGGATAAGTGGCCGCCCACTGCTCCGATCCTGGAGGCAAACGCTCCCCGAAAAATTGCTGGATCCCAGCTTCAGCCAGACCTTCTTGCCAAGATATGAAATTTTCAGGGCTTTCCGCTTGGGCAGTAGACGCGTCGGGCGATGAAGAGCAAGCAGATGAACCATATCGTTTGGTGAAGATGTCGTGTGCACTGCACGTCGTGGTGTAGACGTCACTATGTATTGGTCCGTCTTTGCAGGCAGGCTCTGCATCAGCTGCACACACGCCAGACTGTGGCGCTAACTCATCCTTTTTCTGACTAGGTTGTTTGGTAGTTTCTGGCAACGTATTTGTTTGGCGCCGGCGCTGTTGCGCGCTACCCTTTTCGAAGAACTGCTTGAGCTTCTCTCTGTCCTTGAAAACCTTTCCCAGATCCTCTTCAAACCCTTCTACCGGCTGCGCCGCTTTACCGTGTGCCGCTGCTCCCTCGGACCTCACCGGGTCATTTGCCGCAGCCCGAAATGCCGACGGTTGTTTTTCATTTTTGAAACCTCCGCTTGACTCGGTAAGTTTCTGTATGAATCTGAGAAAGGGTAACTCGTCTTCCGATGCTGAAGGCATTGTTGCACGAGCCTGCTCATGATGATGCGTCTGAAAATCTGCCGAATGCCGTCGAACCTATCCCACACAAAGTATCCAGATTGCAGTATCAACAGAAGCTTATGACCACCTTTTAAAAACACGTTTATTCATTGTTGAAAACGCATTTCCGTCTCCTCACAGAAATACGAAAGCTGGCGGCTTACCGAAAGAAGTTGCTTCTCGTACTGCGGCAGATCGGCTGCCTGAGCGAAATCCAAGAAGAGACTGACGACAGTGTAAAGCATCAGCACTGGACAGGAACCAGGCTGGAGAGGCTCGACGATGTCTCTGAATCGGCCACCGTTGACTTGCTGAGAATGGAAACAGTACAGCAGTTGGGACAGGTGTAGTGAGCTGGATCTCGGATGTTCCCGGAACCTTGGCTTGCCGCAGCATGATGCCTGTGGTCAGCTAGATTCCCATGGAATACTAGCGACACCACGCATCATGCTGCTCCGTTCCCCGCGTCAGCTCGCCGTGAAACTTACTTGAATGAGAGACTGAACGCCTCTTGTGGCATCGAACAAATCCTGCTCGTTTTTGAGGTAGTTAGCCTCAACTTCGACTCGTCCGTCTCTGTGTTGGCGAATGTATCCCCGTGATTTGGGCTCGGTCGTAAAGTAGAAAAGAGAAATACTCCGGCTGCCACACGTACACAAAAATGACGAATTGCTTGACGAACCTCGTCCATAACGAGATTAGATTGCTGTTACAAATCAACATGCAGTATTTGAACGGAATTGGTGACAGTGGTATGCTTACTCCAAACAGTCGAGGAGACCTTCGACAAACATGCAGGCAGGCGGATACTGCAGTGTGCCCTGAAGCTTCACCTTTCCTTCGCAAAATCGAACAAAGTTGAAAACAGCGTGGGCTGCAGGATGATCTCTCCATGATGGTGGCAACAGCAGGTGAGACGCCCACAGGAGACCGTGGATTACATTAGGACCAGACAGCTCCTCCGTTGTCAGCAACGAACATTTCAGAGTCCGCTCGTTGATGCTGCAAATGCCGGAAAGAGAACGTGCGTGGGGATGCATACGCTCGCATGGTCAGAAGGGCTTCTTTGGTTAAAATTTGAAACAGCAGTAAGTCGTCTGCTTCTGCATGCTACGGTGATAGCTAACGGTCTGTTCGCTTCACAGCCGCTAGGGCTGATAGGTCACGACTGCTTTCTGAATGTTCTACGTGTGCAACAATGCTGCATTTCACACTAGCGCCAAAACGAACACAAAATGCGAGGACAGCAACTCCATGCGTGGTATTTTTGCTTCGCCAGCAGTTGATCATCACTTACCCAACTTCGTCACAGTGGGGTCCTTGGTGTCTTGCACCAAGAACTTGACAGACTCTGGGATTTCTGTCCTCCTTCCGTTTGTTGTCCTTTTGGAACATCTGGATGGGAATAAGTATTCTGTCAGAAAGATTGCGTCCCAGCTCCTCAACCACGGCGACTTCCGGGACTCCTATTTCTTGAAGTTGTTCTTGTGGACCAACACCCGATCGAAAGAGAAGGAGTGGAGTGTGGACTGCTCCAGCAGACAAAATGATCTCGCCGTGTCCGCGAAGGCACGCTATTTCCAATGATGAGTCATTAGGCCAAACCCACTCAAGCACTCGGAGAGCGTAGGATAACAGAGAAGATAATACCCCTGAATTGTATGTCACATACCGTGGAACACAAGAAGCGACGCCATTCTCCTTGCTGGATTCCACGGGTATGAGAGGTACACGGAATGTCACTGACGGATTACTACTCTTGATCAGTTGAATTGTCTTATCATATCCGCTACCCTTTCCCGTGGTTGCAGATACTCTCTACTCAGTCCAGTTGACTATAGACTGCCATTGTTCGCCTTGTTCGCGAACCGGTCTGAGTTACGATGTCTATCTTTGCTGTTTTCTTACCTCCACTTTCTCCGGTTTTTCGTGGTGGCGGCGCGTCAAGGCCTATTGGAGCCATGTCTTCCGCCGAAGATGGCCGGTAGGTCACGCACACAGCCTGCGGCTGTGAGACTTTTGAAGTAGCGAAGAGAACTCTCTGTCCACAGCGGAGGCGACAGATACACGTTACAGCAATTCCGTCTCTTGGTCGGTAGGGGACGCGGTATCAGCAGGTTACGCAGCTTCCATGTGGCTGGCTCACTTCCATTTACAAATCCACACACCCGGAAATGTGCCGATGTTATGTCATGTTTTGTGTTTCGTTCGCGCAAGCTCAAAATGGCATCCGTTTCTTTGAAATACTCACCTCCACAAACTGTTCTGTCTTCACTAAAAGACGAGCAGGGTGAACAGGTGCTCCGGGAGCTTCGTACACAAATACATCAGCAGCATTCCTGAAGAAATTCTTTTCCTTGTCGAACACAGTTACGCCTCCCCACACGTGACCAGGCAAAATCTTAGCAGTGCAACCGAGACCTGAGCGAGGGCTGATGAAGTCCTTTGCCCTCTCATCCGACGGGAGAAGCGGTTTGTACCCTTCGTCTTGCAGACTCATCGCCAACCTTGACCCATACTGTGTATCTTGCGGCATAGGCTTGAACGCCTTACCGATCCACTGCTGCGCCTGAACACAGCCGGTTCCACACTGATACACAGATTTACTTCATCAGCCGGCAGATTGAGAATCGCAACGTTATTGATATCTAACCTAGCCACACGAGGACAACATGGGAGAACGTCTTCCAATATATTGCCGCAGGAATTGCTCAACCTGGACTGGGGAGTCTTCGCGCACGCCAAGGTGCGTTGCTTTTCGGGTTACTAGCACACCCGAGTGCTCACCTCGTTCAGCAAGTCCATATCGAGCCGCCAGCCGTGCTCTTCGTTCAGGTACTCAAAGAATCCGTTGGTTTCCATCGCCACTATCCCCATGTTGATGCTGGTCCCTCCACCCATCACTCCAGCAGTCTGGCTCCGTACTCCCTGATTTGTTTGAATTAACTGAGCAACAGTCTCGTCTGCGACTGCCCTACCAGCGCCAAAAATATCGACGGCATGAGGTGTCTTTTCACGTGTCCTCTCCTTTCCTCTTTCCAGGACAAGCACTCGTTTGCCTGAAAAAAAGCAACAACAGTGTTTGTGAACTAAATGAAGCCACAGGGAGCATCACTTTATCTGCGTAGTTGTTTCTTGGGGTAATAAGTCGAGGTCCTAAACCCATGTTGAGCTGCTACCTGTGACTTACCGGCGTCTGCAAGTGTCCTTGCCATAGGGCATCCTACGGCTCCACATCCGACCACGATGAAATCAAAAAGCTTATCTTCCTCTACAAAGATGCAAGAGCCTTCCACCATAAGCTGTCCTACTCCACAAGTGGCGATTTCCGGTTGTCTGCCCCTGTCTGATTTCAGCTTTGCTTTTCTGTCTGGATTGCGTTGGCGTGGAGCATATGGCCCTTGTAGCGGCTCGGTCGCATTTCTATCAGCAGATATTTTTTCCCTTTCACTCGCATTTCCCTTAGGGGTCCCCAGTGTAGACCGACTGCCAAGTTTTTCCCTTAAACTGCCCTCTTCAAGAAAGGGAATTGAGGTGGTCGGATCTGGTTGCTTGGTGAGGTGTTCGGCAGGTAGTGACTCTTCCGTTTGGAGGGGAAAGCCCGTGGAATTCATGTTGTGGCCACCAACGAGCACAGTCAAAGGCGGCAACGTGCTTGGCTTCTGACGACGCATGACGTCTTCCACGTCAGAGGCAATGTCCACATTATTCTCTATTCCACCCCTATGCGGTGAGTCAACACGTTGTTCGGCGACAACGGAAGGACTTCCCATGATGAACACGTATTGTAGCGGCTGGGTGGAGACCTGCAAGACCAAAACCGCTAGAAGAATTGGAAAAATAACCGAACCACCACCTCTCTTCCTACGTCCATGGTTCAAACCGCAGACAAATGTCGCTAAATTAAGCCCGAACTGACTCGACTCGGGAAACGTCATTGTGTAAAAAACAGCTCAACGAAATGGCTAAAAAAAAGAAACAGTAGAACAGATGGGAAAGTAGCTGTTGAAACAAACATCTGTGCGGAAAGGGGATGTAGTGACGAAAAGGAGGCTGTCTTCACGGAGGTGCTAAGACACGGTTGGTCGTGCATCGGAAAAAAAAGACGTCAACCCCAACGTGCACCCGTTTCGATGAGTGCCCGAGTAGCCCGTGCCAAAATCGTGGCGGCATTCGTCAGCTATGCTACGGGACGGCGTTTTAGAAGGATGACGTGTCTCCAAGGAAACGCGCAGTGCGGCTGTAACCTTCATGCTCGTCCTTTGTTCTCTGTCTTCTACCTGGCTCATCGTTGAAAACAGCAGCATCCCGTGCCATAGTCCTCAGGTCACACAGACCGGAGAAGCCGACTATAGAATGTGTCTTCTTTATTCACACTGAACCTACGAGCAGAGTAGACCCCTCGAGGCATTTTTGCGCGCTCACGTCGAACGTGGCTAGAGGTGCTTTGAATGTTTTCGAAAAATTTGGTCAGACGCTCTTGCCCCCTGTGAAGAATGTTAAGCAATAATTTCCTTTCTCAAAACTGTAGAGGTTGGCCCGGGTTTGGGGCTCCATCTGAGCATTAGAAGCTACAGAGCGGCCGCTCGGGATATGGTACTATGCGCTTGTGAACAACGCGATAAATCAGTGGAAAAGAATACCCACGATATACGCTTCTGTGTCAAAAACAAACGGCTGCTAAGGATAACTGCCTATTCGTGGGCGATGACGGATCTGCACTCGATTTACTAGTTCGAGCTGCACAGACAAAACCCGCACCGTTTCTGTGTGTCAGCGCTCTGCATAACCTCAGAGACTCACTGTTGTATGAAAGGAATCATTTCTGTCTGAAAGTCGTTTCGCGGCTATCTGTAAAGTTGTGGCCGCCTCCTGCTTTCATGAGGAGGAAATCAATGTCTGTGCCGTCGCTCGAGTAACTCGTAGCGTCAGCTACTCTTCCCTGACATCCGTTTGGTTTGGGCTGAGGAAATAACGTACGGTACACGCCCATCTACCAGTTGATTTCTCAATACTCATCTATGCAGCTCGAGAGCAGAACAACACTTCTTTTGGAGGAGTTCGCCGAACACTTACCTTCGGAGGAGCTATCGCAGCTGCGACCTGTACGCTGTAACAGTTTCGGAGTATTCCCACCTGTCTGTCATGCTTATTCGCAGGGTACCGATTGCAAACTGTAGTTTCATCAGGATCTTTGGTTTCCCGTGAGCAGAGCCAAAAAGTCTGCTTGTAGTGTATCCCCGTAAGCACTACGCTTTCAGATACCTTGGCACGGTGGCGTTACACGCCTGCTCTGACTAGCTACGTCTTGAGTAAATGACATATATTTGCAACAGTACATGAATCAGTCATAGTATGCCACTGTCGAACTTTCAGAAAAGCTGCTGGTGAAATATCAACAATATACGGTTACCGATGTTTTTCCCAGCGTGCGACATGTCTTCACCGCTGTTGTTGCTCGGCTGACAACTGCGTATCCGCTCTCCATTTGTTCGCTTTATGATCGCGTGGCATTTTGAGAAAGCGCTTGCTCACTTTCCTCAACTGAATTTGTCCCGATCCAGATTTTCGCACCACTCACCACGACGTTAGACGATGCCACTTTCATGTGACTGGCTTGCGCCAGTGCCTCTAGCATGCACGTGTGCATGCATGGTATAAACGTAACGGCTTGAACGACACCAGGAAGGCAGGAGATAATGAACTGCCTACGCAGAAAAGCCACTACATCTATGAATCGCTAGGCCTTTAAAAAATATGAAAATCGCGCGACAGACCCTCCGACAATCCAGGTCTGGCACCATCTCAGCAACGCCTCACCAAGATCGTCACGCTTCTGAACGGCGGTCACCTCCTCTGCCTCCCCTCCCACCGTCCCGCTTTGTCTTCTGTGACGACTCACGCATTATCTCAAGAAACGCGATCCCGTTCACACTGCATGCACCAGCAACGTTTCTGGTGCAAAAAGCCTTTCAAGTGAATCGCACAGACACACTCCTCTGGGGGCGGGCTTTTGTTGCTTTACCGTCCTTCTCCGTGCAAGAGAGGTCCCCTGGGTAGCTAGCAACTGACCGTGAGGGAGATGGACACGATTGTGCGGTAGTTCAACGAACGACAGCTAAAACCGCGGGAGTGGCTTGAACACCAAAAATCTTCTATAAAAAGATGCAAGGACGCAGCGACAACACAAGGATGCATGCAGTGCACTTTCGCAGTAGCTCTTCTTGCACCGTTGCGGCAGAAGGTGACTTTTGTGGCGCGAGCTCTCGTTTCACTCCTTTCTACTGATGAGCTTTCTCTCGGTTCGTCGGTTACACGTTCA
>AVCM01036267.1:0-16715 GCA_000447165.1 Hammondia hammondi
GCGCCGAAGGAAAGAGGTTCCGTATGTGCTCGGATATATCCGCTCTTGCGTGGCTAGCCGGTGAGTTCTGCAACGACATCGATCCGGTATCTGACTGAGGCGAAAGAGTGTGGGACGGTGAAAGGCCCCAGTCTAAGCCGGCTTCTGGACTTTCCGCGCCACCATTGTCGCAATGGTCTTCTGGATTCGGTACTGCCAGCTTTTCTGTCTGCGGCTCCTCCGTCGATTCTGCCCGTGTCTCCTCACGCAGTCTCTTCCGCGACTGAGGCAGCTGTGAATCACCTGTTTCGCTGACAGCTCCTCCGGCGTGACGTTCCTTCCCAGAGGTCTCCAGGCGCAGGTCTTGTCCGGCCCCGCTCCGAGAAGCCAGCTGTCCGTCCGAGATTCTGCGTCCTCGTTCTCCACAACATCTCCCGCATCGACGGAAAGAGCGCCTCACTCGGCTGCATCGACAAGCCGCCGACGAGGTGGGGACCGAATCCATGGCAGTCTCCCGATTCTCTGAGTTGCTGGAGACACTTGGGCAAGTATGTCGCCCTCCGGCTGCCGTGAAATAAGGTGCCACGAAGCGATGCAAACACCGGATGCAAAGATGAGTGAAGGAGGAACCCGCGGAGAATCCCGAAGGAACGTGCACGGGGAAGTTTGTATGGAAGACCTGAAGCACCGGTAACTGCCGCGGAAGGCTCAGGGGCTGCAGCAAAGCCTTATTGCTTGCGAGACGACCGCGATGCCGAGGGCGATGCTGTGTGTTCACTAAACCTCCCTCGCCAGTAAGCTGAAAAGCAACAGCGCGTCCGTGAGAGCTCGTAAGTGTTCAAGGAACAGCTGGGAAAGGGGACACACGCTTGCAAAGCCAATGGGTGCTTGTGGGGAACATGTTTCGTTGTCACTTCATTGAGTAAAGTAAACGTGGCTGACAGTGACAAGCCTCATGCAGGGTTTTTGAGGTTTTTAGGAATGGGAATCGACACTGTGCATGCAGCCACCTCGACGGTCCCGGTTCATGCGACTGGCAAAAACAGTGGCCTCGACATCTTAGTGCGCCCAATTCTATTGTAGTACATCACTCTTACCTCCTTCTCGTGCGGAAGGTCAACTGAGAGCTTGAAGACTCGGAGCGTCTTCGCATTCTGTTGAAGAAGACCCTGGACGAGATCAAGTTGCAGGGTCAGTTGGTGTAGCTGCTTGGCCTCTTTTGCCTCAAGTTTCAAGGTCAGCTGGACGAGATGACGAAGGCCCCCAAATAGGGCTCGTAGGCATGCGGGGCTCACTGGCCCGCAACCGCTCACGGGTCTCCGGCCTTGAGTTCGTCTTTCCCTAGCAGAACTGGACACCAAGCGCCCATGGCTCCCTCTTCGTGTCCGACAACGCAGGTGAGCTGCCTGATGTCTCTGTTGGCGCCTTGGAGGGTTTCGCCCAATACCACCGGATCCGGGGCTCATCACGGAAAGCTGGTCGCGCTGACAGGCGAAGGCAAGGGGAAGCTGAGTTGCAGAAGCGAAGAGAAAAGGCACAAGAAAAACCTGATGTTCCACGTCTTCTGCATGTTGGGATTGGTCTCGTCTCTGGATCCAAACGAGCTCCTGGGACGCTGTCTCTTCCAAACTTTGGGCATCGTCCGACCGCGCCGCCGCAGCTGGTGCCATTGGCCTAGGCGCTACGCGACCTGGCACCTCCCTCTGCGAAAGAGGTGTACCGTTCTGAGCTGATGCCTCCTCAGCGCGGCTTTGGTACGAGTCCACCGTGGAGTAAAGAGGGACAGAATCTACGAAACTGTCATTGGATGTTTGTCCAGTAGAGTTACGAGGACTCCCTTCCGTTCTGCTGTGCCGAGGAGATCTCCTAACATGAGTTAGGTCAACTCCGGTGTCCACCCCCTCGAGATCCTGGACCCGCGAGAGCGGCTGCGTGCATCCGCCCGTCCTCATTGGTTCAGAAACTCTGCGATGTTGCGGTTCAGGTCCGCTGTAGAGGTATCCGCTTGCAAACGGCGTTCCAGACTCCCTTGTTTCGTTGATTCGGTTCCGCGCATCAGGAATATGTTCGGTTGGAAAAACGTTCTGGTCTCTTGTTTCGATGTGGAGTCTGACAGACTGGGAACGAGTTGACTCGTTGACGGCTGACGGATGTGTTCTTTCATGCGTAATGCATGGGCGTGTCGGCGAACGCATGCGCTCGTGTACTGCACACACATCGTCAGGCCGCTGGTCTCGGGGATGCTGGGACGCATTCCGCTGCCCTCGTGAAGGGTTTCTGGCCTGATCCCGTGATCTCTCTGGCTGCTGGCCCCGCAGGTGAACCAGAAGTTGATGTAGCAGCATAAGCTGTTGACGCTCCATCCGCACACGATGGTGATGAGATCGATGCTGGAATCGCTCCACGCGACACCCTGCTCGTGTTCGCCCTTCCTGTCCTTGACCTAACAGACATGTGTTCGGCGTTGCATCCACCCTCCCAGGGTTAAGAGTTGACCGCAGTGCGCACGCTTCATCGCGGGAATCCCCGTTCCGCCCCTCGCTCTCCTGGGTAGCAGATGACGTCCCTTGACGAGATGGCGAAGGAAGGAGGAGAAGAAGAGGAACCCCCGAAGCGTCCTGCAACCGAGATGATTGCGTAGACTCTCCAGAAGAATCCGCAGTTCTTTCGTGCCATGCTCGGTCTGTGGGGAAGTCCTCGCATTGGCTTCGGTCATGTCGTCTGAGTCCTGAGTCCGCCGGTAGTCTGTCGACACTTTCGATGCGGGACTCGTGGCTGTCAAGTACCCTTCCGTTACGATAAATCTCGACCCTTCCTCCCTGACCTCCAACTTGCGAAAGTTCATGTGTCATTCTAGGTGACTCGTACACTGCGCCATGCTGCAGTCTTCGCGTCTGATCTTGGGCGGGATCTACCGCTCTTTGAGCCTCAACGGTCTCCTGACTGTTGCTGACAACACCGCATGATGTTGTGAATTGGAAGCGCTCTCCCAGAGGGACAGTGGCAGCTGTCCTGGAAGGGCAAGTGGATGTGACCGGGTTTCTCCTTCGGTGAGTAGATCCCCTAGCAAACAGCTCGGTTCCTCTGGTAACGGTTGCTTCCCTATCTCTCGAAACGTGGCAGGTAGAACCTAGTATCCTGCGCCGTCTTAGATCAGCAACTGTTGTAGGCGCATGCATTTGAGAGACGAGCTGTTGCGGCTCGGAACTGTGAACATTCAACTCTGGAAAGCGTTGCTCGCCGCCGCCGGCGTCCGATTCCTGAGGACGACTCGACAGAGAAGCAGTCGACAGCACCGCCGGCACTCTGCAAGTTTCGAATCCTTCGGACTGGCATTGCGGATCCTGGTCACTCACTGATGTAGAACGTGTCCTTGATGCGCTGTCGACTGAGCCACAGACACGCTCTCTTGGCAGAGGAGCCACTCCAGTAAACAGTGGAATTTGCTGGTTCGAGTGAGATGGTTGAGCTGTGTCTAGCTGTGGACCTGCTCGGTGGCTGTCACCGAGAGACGGCAGTACTCTTCCGTCGATACCACTCTCACCAACGAATCCCTGAAGGAAAATTACAGCGTCCCCGTCATTAGGCAGACGGGTACCTGAGGTCACAGGGGCGGTAGATACATTGGTGGCCGTAGTTGAGTCTGTTGAACGGATGAGAATTCCCGTGGTTGCTTGTGTTCCTTCCCTGCCCGCCCTTTCATTGCCTGTGTGATCAGAGGTGACACGAGTCGGCAGGAGACGAAGGAGGGCTGGCGGTAAAACTGATGCGGTTCCGCTTGTGTGAGACGCCAAATGCCACGGAATAGCGTAAGCGTTGGTAGGCGTAGAATTGAATGTGAGGTCAACAGCGAGTTTTGTTACTCCGTTGAAGCGGGAGATGAAAGTCTTGAAATCCCTCAGCCGCGGGCGAACTTTACCAGCGGCGCTCCTTCCCGATGCGAATGAAGCCTGCTGGTGCTGGAGAAGTTTGAGTACCGCCGTGTCTTCGAGCAGATTCCACGCTGCAGGCAGCTGGACCAAGTCATGTGCGTAACGGCAGGTCGTCCCAAATGCCAGGACGGATGCATACGGCAGAAACCGTAGAACAGCACACAGAATCGCGGGGGGCAAGTGCCTCAACAACAAGGAAGAGGAGCAGGAATATGGAGTTGAAGAACATTTCGAGATATCGGAGAAAGCGGGACTTGATTGCGGTGGCCGGCATGTGATTACAGAGTGAGGAAAGCACGAATTTGTTTCTCGATTCTGCCGTCTGCGCTGTCCCTGCCACGGCGGCACAATTGGTGCCAACCAGTGTTTGCGAACTACACAACTGCTGGTAGGAGTAGATGTGATGGCGGAGCCCTGCCCTGATGGCTCCCACAGACCTTCACTCGGGCGAATGGCTGCTTGCGGTTCAGATTCCATGATCTGCCCCTCTGGATCATCCGTCTCGGCTACAAGTGAAGAACAGTGCATACGGGCAGCATTAACGGATGCTGCAGTGCAACGTGCAGAAACTGTGGCGACGGAATGATTTCCTTCGGTGGAACAGCCTGCTGCGTTTGATGATCTGTTTGGTCCCAAAGTCAGACATGGGCATGCTTTCACTTGTACGGAAGGGTCCTGTTGAGTCGAGCTCTCATCCGTTGAGTTTCCACCTGCCGCGACTACTGGAGGCTCTGGAGCGGTCGCTGAGGAAGTGACAGTCTCTCTGAAGTTGCATGCGTTCCGCGATGATTCGACATCTATAAACGCGGTAGGATGCGAACTGCGTGTGAGCGCTTGCAAAGGTGGCCGGCCCTCGCAGCGAACGACATGATGGTTCGGTGGAGCACAAGCTAGTTCAGCCACTGTGAGTGCCCTCCGGTTAGCCACACTCGCGCCAGACACTCCCGACAATGATGGAAGGTACTCCATTAGCGGCACGGCAGAACTTCGTGTCGGTCCCGCATTTCCAGCTTCCTGCATGCGCGGCTGCTGCACCGTCGGTATTAAGACGCCGCTGGTAATTAGTTCTTGACAAGTGGTTTCTTCGGTTGAACCAGAAATTCCCGCAGATAAACATGGAGTGAAACAGGTGACCCTGGTGTCCCCAAGCGATGTTGCTTGTTGGGACACTGAACAACCCACTCTGGTCGGTACCTGATCTGCTTGAACATGATGGCAAGGTTCGTCACTAGAACAACGACTTGGCTGCAAGTGAAGCGGTAGGCCGCTGACAGGTCCGTTGGGTTCCGACGGGGAAACTGCGGCCGTATCACTTTTCTCCTGGGGTCCTCCTTGAGGGTCGTTGGAGCAGCGCGTAGTCGTTACAGGTGTCGAAGAACGTTGAGACTCGCCGCGCTCATCAGTAGTCCTGTTTTCGTCTTCCTGAAAGCCATGACACTCAAGACTGGCGGGAATCGGAGACCGTTGAGTAGGGCCTGCTACGCGAGGTGTCGAAGACCCGGGGTTGACCACATAAGAGGACGGATAGGAACGAGGTCCTGAGGAGGTGGGCGACGTTGTGGAATTTGTTCGCGTCGACGAGGAACAGACGAAAGAGACGCTCGGGTTTGAAAGCGCGGTGCCAGCATGTTCCCCATCCAAACCGGAAAGCTCCGAGTGGAAAAGGATCCTACGTTTTTTTCGGGACTGAGTCAGTGAAGGGGTGGACGCAGGTGAAGGCAGAAGAAGTCGAGGCCGAAACCTACGGGATCCCCGAAAACAAAGCCCACTACCGCCAGCGGTAGACTCCGTGGGAGACATTTTACGTGCGTTCTCAGCTATACTTTCTGTTGCAGGCCTGCCATTTGATTTTACCGCCTTTGTCAATTGCAAGCTGTGACGGGCAGACGGCGACTTCGTTTCACCATCCCTTTCTTGCGTCTGCGACACTCCGCCTACGTGGGGAATTAGCTTGGGCGGCATTGCAACATTTTCGTTGTTGGCGCTGTTCATTTCTTGAACATGCACCTCCATGGGGCTGAGGACATCCAGGTTGCTTCCTTGAAGCGTCGCTAACTGGCTTCTGGCGCCCTCGACATGCGGTTCACTGGTTAAACACGCCCGTTCGGTTCCTGGCTGTTCTGGGTGAACTCGTACTTTAGCTGAGGAATCCACGAGCGCGGAGGCATTTGGAAAAGCGGGCTGACGTTCTGGCAGTGGTGTGTACGTGCTCTGAAGAGCGTAGTCGGGGAGCTGCCTGCTCGGAGGCTCTGGTAATTCTGGTTTGCCGGGAAGAAGAGAATCTAGTCGAATTCCACGCCGCTGAGGTACAGCACCGTCGGCCACACTCTCACATAGCCGAACTGTGCTCGTAGGCGTAGACAATACCTCCTCCGGTGCCAGTTTTGCTGTCGCTGAGCGGAGATTGTACCTCATTTTGTGTTAATTATCTACAGAAGACTGGCGGAGAGTTACTTTTCGAGGAACCGCAAGCTGCCTGCGTTTGTTGCCCTTTGTCGACACTGGGTTTGTTACAGTCAGTTGACGTCACCACAAACTAAATTCTCGCTGCTGCAAAATGTTCGAACTAGATGGCTCTCCGTTGGCGGTGTCAACGTTGACCGAGCGACGCAGCAGAAAATCAAACACCTGCTTAGTGGAGATATGCCGTAAATCACTACTCACGGGCGAACCCAGCAAAGCTCAAGGCAATTTCGATGTCCCTTTAAGAGACCAAGATCCTAGTCGAGGGAAACGAAATGTGCGGGCTGCTCGATGTTGTTTTTACTGAACATCCCTGCATTCACACGAAGACGTTTCCAGATGTTAAGAGTCATGGGCGTGATACGACAATGATCGAACATCTATTCTATCTTCGACCCAGTAACGAACACGTCACTCACTAAGAAGGTCAAAACACCGGGGGAATGCCGAATTGCCCGATTTCTGCCAGGACACAGCTGTTCCAGGAACAGAGACTCTCCATCAATTTATTCTTGACTCGCAACCACGGCTCCGCTTGAGTTTCCAGGGTTTGAGAGCAACACACCCGCCAATACATTTAGCAACTAGTTTTCCGAATCACAAAGAAAGCATGCGAAGCACACAGTAACGGGACCGCCTTCGTCTTCAGGTGCTCAATCTGCAGCTCGTTGCATGTTCGGAGTGCTGTAACTACAACGGCGACCTTAGAATGGAATCTATACGACATGAGGCGGTCTGGCTAGTTAGCTCTTGTGTACACAGGCTCATCTGTAGGCGCTGTGTTGTTAGAAAAGTAACAGATGGTTGAGAACACTAGTAGACACGTTGATCGAGCAATAATGTTTCTCTTGAATAAAAAGGACGTTGGTCACACCGTCATCTGGGGTCCACACACGAAGACTCGCTGTTGTCTACTAGTTGGGATGCGGTATCCAGAGGATGAGTACAGTCACACTGCCCCTCGGGAGGGCACGAAAACTGCGGACGCCCCCCAGCCCCCCGCGTAATATCCCACGAGAAACAGGCTCAACTGGAGAAAAAAAGAAGAAAGACTGGCGTTAGGATCCGGAGGCCGCATGACTTTCGTCCGCATCCTCCCCACTCTGCTCGAATTTGCGATGCCGTAATCAGGCTACCGCACTTCCTAATGATAATGGAGCATATCAATTACCTTTCCGTCAGATCACAGCTTCACTTTTGATTCGTTCTCATAATATCTCAACAACCCCGTATTCGTTCGCCCCACAGGTGACTTTCCCGGTTCCCCTCAGGGGGGTGGATTCGGCGCATGTACTGCGCTTACCTACCGCTGATGATTAGGTCTAGAATATTTCGTTTGTTCGACTCAGAAGGATCCGAATTTTTTTTAGGTGACAATCCCCCAGTCGTATTGAAGGGGCTGATGAACTTGGACAGCGCTACGTTACAGGAGTCGGCGATTCGACAAAATATTCTCTGCCAGGCTGAGGCTCGCATAGCGATCTATCCCAGCATTCGCACGCCAATTACCCGTCACACACTCTCTGTCGATCATTCGCTGCACTCAGGTGCGGATTTATCAACACACTCTCAGTTCAGAGATTCGTTTTGTGATTACTGGACTTAGGTCCACAATTAGTGCACACCTGCCACGTTGACAACGGGGGCAACTACTGGTGCCGTTGTATGTGTGATGTAGAAACATGTGTTGAAAAACTAAAAACGCTCATGCAGTAGGAGCTACTCTCGCACTGTCGGCTTCTGTGTCGAAAATGGTCGCCTTGCTACGAGTTTCGGCAGTCGACCATCGGCGGAGACCAGATAGGCTCACTACATTGCTAATTTCGTTCGCGCCACGTCTGACCACCGCAGAATGGATTCCTCAGATAAAATAATAGAGGGGACTCTCTCAGCAGGTGTGAATTGCCACAAAAAACAATGCTGAACTCACTACCCCTTATGAATATGTCACACATTGCACGGTCACAAACCGGATCGCGGCTAGTCTCAGACCTGCTGCAAGCGCTGTCTCTGCCAATGATGGGTTTCCCAGGGATTTCGAAACGTCTTGAACACACCCAAGCAGTCTCCGTGAGGCGTGTGCGTGCTCTTGTGAACTGGTTTGCCGGCATTCGCTGGAATGCAACAGCCAAATATAGGTGGTGCACCCGACAGCGAAAACGACTAGAAGCGGTCGAGCTGTGTCAGAGGGTCTGCTGCACATGAGACGCTGTTTCTGACAAAGATTGATTTTAGTAGTGCCATAGAAAGGCCACAGTAGTTCTGTCTTTTCTCAGTTCCCGGAGGTTACCCCTGGTTCTCAGAACCCCGGCTAAAACGGCCAGCAGGCATCCTCTTGGGCCACAACAAACACTGGTACCTTAATGTTTCTTGTCGTGAAGCATTTACAGTGTCTGCGGTATGAATGAATTTTAACTCACAATTTTAGCCTGCACAGAACTGCCATAGGGGACTGTCGGTTCTGGTGAAACAATAATGCTCCATGACGTCAAGACAACTTGAAGTCGTGGTTTGACTACCCACTTCGCACAAATTCGACCGGTGTCGCCTCCACAGGGTTGCAACAAGTCAAGCGCTTTAACCGCCGTGTCAAGTGAATGCTGTTTGCCAACAGAGACATTAAACGCGCGACTCTTAGTAACAGATGACTCAAACGTCGCTTAGAGAGTGCCAATATCTGACAGTAAGCTGGACCCGCATTGCAACTCCTCTCTGGTTTTGCACCCATCCCCCCCAATTCGGTTAACCTCAGCTCCGGATCGTCTGCAGAGGTGCTCTGTGTATACGGTGCCATCATTTCTAAAGAGGGAAAACATGTCACTGTGAGCGTGCAAGCACTTCTATCCCTGCGCTGGAACCAGACAAGAACTCCCGTATTTGTACCTCCGCCAAGAAAGACCGAACCACATCACACCACGCGCCAGCTGCACGCATACACTTAGCGGCCTCGGCGCCGCTTCTTGTCGTCACCTAAAAGAGACTGGATAGGCGCTAAGGTGCGGGCCCGGCGGGCTGCTTCCTTCGACTCGCCAGTTGTTAGGGGACAGGGGAGCTGAAGTCGGTATTCATGCTGCGAAAAGACAAGGAGTAGAGATGCCACTGTTTCCGAGTATGACTTGGCTTCTCTTGGCCTGAAAGCGGAACTTGTGACGGACACAACATTAGCTCACGACATTCACGAAAGAGCGTTCTGCCCGAGCAACACAGGACAACTCAACATGACGCCACACACCGAAAAAGATGTTGATTCGCTGAATGATTTTACGGCAGATAGAGACTGGCGCCAATTACCAGGGTTGGGACAACTGTTCCAGCATGGGAATTCTGCTACGTGAGAAATCTCGGTAGGTACATCTGTAATACATGAGAGCAAATCTACAAGGTGGGGTGAACTTACCGGCTTCGACTCGTTGCGTGTATGCTTTAAGCCAATAAGCGAGGCGCATGCCTCAAAGCTGCAGTGACACATAAAACCACACACAATGGATGTGCATTTGCGCGACTCACATATATCCCTGGCTGTATAATTCGTAAAAGGTGTACCTGAATCACCTTCCTCATCCGCGTCTTCTCCTCATGCAAATCTCAGTGCGACAAAAAAACGAACTGAAATACGCTTTTCGAACTGCTTCATTTGTCCTTGTGACAGGCGTCTTTTCAACACGAGCTGGCACCCGAGTTTGGCGTCTTCGTCATTTCTCTTGCCGAAAGATAGCCAGAATACTGTGACCGCACGGGGATGAACAGGTAGCAGCTTGACCGCAAAGCATGCTGCACATGCGTTGAGGAACTCACTTTGAAATATATCGGCCTTTCCACTCGTGCACCAACAAGCTTTCGAAATCGAACTTCCAGTCAGCCGACGTGGCCACGCAGATCCACAGTATTGTTGCCAAAAGCCTGCAGCCAGTGACGAGGATTGGACACCAAGTATGCACACAGAAATCATTAGCACCCGAATAAGAGATATTAGTTCCCATCTGAATTGGACTTCAGATATGCCGCACAACGGGCTGAGTCTTGTTGCACGACTAGGAGCCTGTCGATCAGCAAAGTAGCTCGGGAACGCTGATTCTCCGGCTGTGGCGACCATGTCTAAAGAATGGCTCTTCGCCGGAACGCAGAACACAACGCCCCACCGCACTGCGGGATGCTAACAGTCATTGGACTATTCCATGAACAGCATGACACATGCCGAAGTACGAGCGTCAAACCATTTTGCCCGTTGACAACCTACTTGGCTCTGTTGGCTCTTGAAACGAAGAGTTGCTCCTGCTCATCTTGCTGGAGGAATGCGCAGGAAATCCACTGAATGACTGAAGGAGGCGGGACGTCAGAGGCGCTGTCAGAATCGCGAGATTCACGACCAACGTGGACACGGAATAAGTTGGAAAGCTGCAGAAGAGGTAGACAACGCACACGCAGTGAAGCAGGAGAGTTTTGAATGCGTGCTGGAGGCTCTCTCCGCCGTTCGGCAAAAACATAAACACTGCGTTCTCCCTCCTATCGAGTGCTCTTTTCTTTTGCTTACCCCTGATTTGCCCGAGAAAGTCTCGTTTTGCCGATTATACAACAGAACAAGGCACCGTAGAACTTTGGTGAGCCGAGCAAAATCATCGACAGAGAATGAAGAGAGCAGCGGACTTCCTTTTCTGTCCTCCTGGAGGAAGCGGCGTTCTTGGGCAACATGACAGGCGAAGTCCACAGCAAACGTGCCCCAGCTGCATGTCAGGCATGCCACAAGCAATCGCGTAAACGGATTTGGTTACATTACAGGGAGAGGCGCACCCAACAGAGACAAATCACGGTCAAAACCACCCATCTTGACTAACTGAAGAAACAAAACTGTCTGGAACTCCCCAGGCTGCTCACGCATCCACGTCACTTTACATGGCTGAAATTGTCACCAAAAACCAGAACCCAAGCCAGTTCTGGTTATTTCGTCCTTTCCACGAGGCGTTTGCCAATCTTTCTGTTTCCCGTCAACAGGTTGAACACACTCGAAGATGTCATCTGCTTCAGCTACGTATGCACTGTACCAGTACCAGAAGAAAGAGTAGAAACGTCGAAAGTGTTTACCTTTCCTTCATCGCCGCCATGTCGACCTGACTGGCGCGAGTGCCACCTTTTATGAGGGTGGAAAACGGAGAGGCACAGAAGGAACTGTAACCGCCCTTCTCGCTCTGGACCAGGTTGTAAGGAAGAAGGTCTCCTACGTCGAAGAGGTCTTCAGGACGAACAGCGGACGCGTTGAAAGACGGAAGCATTTCGTACAAGCGATCCTCGATTGTAGCTCCCGCTTCCCGCATCTCGAAATCCCCCTTCGAGGCTAGACCGCGGCTGAGATGCAGAGACAAAATTCACGCAGACACAAACGCGAGGTGAACATTTCACTCCAATATCAACAGTGTCCCCAACAACACAGCACATGCCAAGGTTTGCCTAGCTCCTACGCGCCTTCCTCGACTCCCGCACTACACCACACCAGATTCGAAGGAATCAACGTGAGTCGACTTGCAGGATGCATTGATTAGAGCTGATGGCCACACAAAACGCATGAGGAAAGCTTGTCAAAGGTGCGGTGCAACTCCGGGTAAAGCGAATATCTTGGCCGCACTAAAAACACTGGCACCCTCTTCGTCTGTCTCTTCATGTCTTTCACTCTCACGAAAAAACATGGTTTGATACGAAGCAACAAGGCATCGTGGCGATAACACTTAGTACAGCATTGAGCCTACACACCGTGCAAGGCATATTCACGTACTAGGTTTATATAAACTACCTTTCTCTGGGAATCTTGACCGGGAGAGGTGAATACCCCGTCATGGTGGTGTTTCCGAGCACAGTTGTGAGAAGACTTGTAGTGTGCACGAGCGATTGTTTCCCAGATAAAACGTGTAGTTGATCCAGAAATCTTACCCTCCTACTTCCGCCGAGAAGACATCGTACTGACCACGGAGAACGTCTGCCGAGAAGCTTCCGAAGGCATTCGCAGACGCACCAGAGCCGCCCTTCTGAGTCACACAAATGCGAAGGACGACACAAACCGATACACGTTTCCCCTCGGAGTAAAGCACACTGTGAAAGTGGTTCACTGCAGAAGAGGAGCATGTAAATGCATGACGAAGTCCGCAGCAGGCTCGCTGACAGCCTTAAAAGACGCCCGATACGCACGTGAAAGAGGTCTAAGCAGCCCAGGAAAAGCAACAAATCAGAGCCCCTATACACTAATACGGAGCCGGCGAATCCTTTTCGCATTCATGTCGCTATTCCAGGAGGAGCATCCAAATGTCGTGGGAGCCAAAATGGGGAGTCGCCCTCAAGAGGTCGTCTCTTGTGTTCAGACGCGGGCAAGGGAAGCGAATGCCAGGTACAGGCACACCGGCAGTACGCACAATTATTTGGACGAGTCCTTTGTGGTGTTTCCAAGCAACTTACGCCTACACTATTCTCCACTTGCCGCATGCGCCGCGTGAACGCCTGTTCTTC
This sequence comes from Hammondia hammondi, assembly GCA_000447165.1. Lineage (NCBI taxonomy): Eukaryota > Apicomplexa > Conoidasida > Eucoccidiorida > Sarcocystidae > Hammondia > Hammondia hammondi. Next base: position 12,864 of record AVCM01036267.1, read on the forward strand.
CTTCTTTTGTAAGGCAAAGACACAACGGGCCGTCAGGTAGACCTTGCTGGAGAAAGAGCAAAAGCAGAATGGAAACCGAGAAGCGCAATTTGCAAATTTGTCATCGATCACGCGTATCGTTCCCCCCCTGCACCAGCCGTTCTCTCTGCACTAACTGCCCAATCGTTTTAGCAACTCATACAGTTGACCACACCGCATACACGCCCCGTCCATTCCATCTTGGGAGACTGTCGTGAAAGACGCGAGATTGTGAAATGGAAAAGATGCACTTACACGAAAACAGGGAAGACGCGCTGGATATACCGAAGAAGAAGTCCTGGAAGGAAGTTCCTTGTGATCCTGCAAAACAAAAAAGACTGCAGCAGGACTGCATGTTTGAAGCATTGCAGCGAGTCATGAACAAGCATCTACTCTTGAGTCCACCTTTCCGGAGCATGATGCACATAAAAGCACTGGCGATAAGACACACATACCAAAACCATCTCGTCTGTCTCCTTTTGGTGATCACCACCTCCCATGTTCCTCGCTCCGTCCCCGATAAGTCGCCTCACATGTCGCGTGTTCTTCGGTCTGCGGCGGCGACTGCAGCTCGTGCAATGATTGCAGCATCTTCGGCAGCTTCGTCGATTCTCAAAAGAAGTTCAGACGGAAGTTGCATGTGAGCAGCGGCGGAGTTCACAGCTGAAGTGTCTCTCTGGAAAGCACTCAGAGACTTCTCTTCGTGCGGGCGACGTGTGTATTGATTCGCAGGTAGCCACCGGCGGCGAATCGCCGCAACCAGCTGTCGAGCTTGATTGTCTTGTGAGGACGCAGTTGATGACTTGTCCAAGAGATCCGAAACCCAAGCCCCGTTAACAGCGAGGAAATCTTGAAGAAGGTGCTGTTCTGTGAGAGGGGCGTTGGCCGAAGCGAAGGCGGCGTCACGCCAGTAGCCGCCCAGCAAGAGACACAGACGTGCCTGGCAAAGGGGGAGAGACACAGTTTCGGGGATAAGAGGGAAGAAATGGAAACAATCAAGAAAGACAAACCGTAACGACGAGGCACGAGACTTTTTGATTCCGTCGCAGTCAACAAACAAGGAAAGCGGATTAAACGCCCGCACTTCTTATGTGTACCCAGATAGTAGTAAGACTACAGTCAAATGGCTTTTCTGACCTCTGCCCGTCGTTGTTGTGACTCTTCACTTACCTTATTGACATGTTTGAGCTGATTCTGCCATATCATCGCATTCATCAGGAGTATATTCCGTGCGTTTCTTCTTTTACTCAGCAAACTCTGCAAGAAAGTGCCTCTGGACCGTCGGCGGAGATCTCTGAAAAGACGCGCGAGCTGAAAAGAGGCAGCGCACACTCCACGCACCGAATGGATCGCGCATGACAGGAATCAAGGATGATGCTGTTCGGGGATTCTTGTTAGGAAATTGTATTTATCTCCAGACGCACTCAGCCGCATATCGGCAGGACGCTCTCCCTTCGTCGCTCACCCCCCGCCTTTGTGGAATGACGCCACAAACAAGGATGCTTCAGAGAAGTATGTGTCAAGGCTGTCGCAGTTGTTTAACAAATTTACAGCGTGGATCGTGCTTAACGTATTTTCCATATTACACAAAGAAGTGTATGTTGTTTTTACATTGAAAACGTGGAGGTAAGGACAGACCTAAAGGACGCCCCAGAGCCCAACACGAGGCGGGAAGGAAAATAAAGACTTACGAACTGTTCTTGTCTCTGTCGCGGCGTTTCGGTTAAGAAGAAGACGAGGCGACCAGCTGGGATCACTCGAAGCTCGCGGCTCTCTTCGTCGACGACCACGTAGAATTCACGCCTGGCATGCATGGGAAAGAAAGACGCTTCGTATCAAAGACATCATCCCGCGCACGCCCTTTTCTCCAGATGAGGTCATTCGATGTTTTGGATAGTCTGTTGAATCGACCGCCAGCAATCTAACACGTTGTTCATATCTTGATACGCACACCTAACGATTCTTGGTGTGGCACGACCCCGGAACGCCAGGGACTCCTTTTGGATTTCAGGCTGCCGCAGCACCGAAACATGGCCAGAGGACGAATCTAATGGCTCCCGGAAGATAGGCTGCCTGAGAGATGTCAAGCCGTGAATGCGTCTTACCTGCCAATCAGTTTGTCCTCCATTCCATGCAGCACTTGCTGATACAACTTCGTCTTTCCCAGCCTCGAGTGAACCTCAGATTCGTCTAGGCAAACAAGCTGAACTTCTCTAGCCGTCAAGTACGTCTTCCCCGTTGCCTGAGCTCCGCGGTCGCCTCCCCAAAGTCCCTTGGCGACCAACCCGAAGGGGAAAGCTGAATACTGCTTCTTCTCGTCCGTCTGTTTCGCGCCTCGACTCAGTCCGTCGCTGGGCTCTGACAGTCTCACTGATTGACTCGCCCTGATATCCCAGCTCGGCTCCACAGAACGAACTCGCGGTTTCCTTCGCAGGCGAGAAAGTTTCTTCGGCTCGGAGATAAGGTTGAAGACGGAGGACCCTAGTGACCCGCCAGCAGAATTGTCTACCCCATTCCACATAGGCCTCGGCTGCATCTCCTCGAATTCGCGCAAAGCCGTAGCTTGCTCAGAGGAGATGAGAGACTCAGGAGAAAAGCTTGATGTCTCGGAGGAGCCAAGAGGGCGCTTGCGAGGACGCGTTCCTCGTTTGCGACGGCTCGCGGAAGCTAGCGCAGACGCACCAGCAGCCGCCGCGTTCGCCAGCTGAGTGTACCGGGACAGAGAGACCCCGGGACCCAAGCGTCCGAGAAACTCGTTCAGAACGTGGCCTTGCCAGCCCTCATCCATAGGCGCGTCGCCGGGGCACTTCACCAAGCCAGAAAAACCCGCATAAGCGGGGGACACTCGGGACAGGACAGAGTTCTTGCTCCCTTTCCGATTTTGGCGCTTACGCCAAGAACGGAATCGCCGTCTGAGAGCAGAGCAGAAAAGACCGAGTGCAATCGATTCACATATGTTTCACTGAAACTCGAGTTGTAAACTTTCTCCGTCATCGCTGTTCCATGAAGAAGTTGGAATTCCGCCCACGTTAAGTGTACAGACCGCACATGTCTCACAACCTGCGAGAACGATGTGGCTCGAGTGCTCTCGTCCTCTTGTCATTGAAGGCTCTTTTCAGTGTAAAGGCACCATAAAAACAGCGCACCACCTGAAAAGGGGTACCGAGTTAGATTGAAACGGAAACGGCAGTGTTTTGCATGCTGACGCTTGCCGCCTACAGCGGCCAGGCCACACTGAAAATACACCCGCTCGTCGCGAGCCCGACATAGTGACAAGGCAAGAGGCAGAGACACTCAACACCCGGTACTGGTGTCTATTCAGTGGCTACCAGAGAAGTATTTACACGGATTCATCGCACCTTCACACTCATAAATGGCAGGACAAACTCCGCATTTACTTCTGATAGCAACCGCCGGGAAATCTCACCTGTAGCTCGCCTCGTCACTGACAAAGGCCCGAACGGATTCATCGCTGCTGCTGAATTCCACGACCCACGGAGATGAGTCGTCACCGAAGCCGCATTCCGAGGAGGCTCCGAGTTTCTCTCTCTTCCCAGTTCCTGCTTGCGTGTCTTCATCTGAACCTTCATGGCTAGTCTGAGTCTTGCGATTGCTCCTCCGGACCTTTCCATAATCGTCCTGGCCATCATTTTCTCTCTGTCTGCCTGTCTCAGCTGCACAGTCTGCCGCCGGCAGGTACGTCAGGCGACGCTTAGCAGGCATATAGGACCAAGAAGTATTCATGTGGGTGAATCCGCCGCCGAGATACGCAAACGCCTTCTCCAGGTCCGCCTCTCCAGTGGTTTCTGTCTCTCGTTTCTTCGACGCCCACCG
>AVCM01036269.1:0-10819 GCA_000447165.1 Hammondia hammondi
TTTTCTCGCTGTTAATACGAGCGAACACAGGAGTCCATACACTGCGCCGACCTCTAATGTATGCAGAGCCTCCGTCATTGTGAACGGTTTATGGGCACGAGACACTAACATCAGGGCGGTGGCAAAAGGCGAAGGCACGTGGAATTCCGTGCTGGGCAGCGACTTCCACCGACGGCGGCAAAAGAGTGGGGGGGGTTTTGCGCGACACAGACAGGGTTCTCTGAGCAAGTGCGCAAAGAGAGGAAGGAAAAAGATGCGTTAAAAACGAAAGGTGGTTGAGTTTGGTGAAGAAACCGGAGGAACGCGAAAACACCAGCGGCGCTGCGGCGCCTAGTAAAACTCAAGCGTGCAAGACACCGGCATCCGCGAGGTGAAAGTACACACAAAAAAGCGAAGGTCCCGCTTTCGAAATGTCGTGGACGACACCTATCCTATAAATGGTCTTCTGTACTGTTCCCCTTTTCTCAAAGTGTAATCTTCCCCCTTTTCTTCTGCGAGCTAGCTTTTTTCATCGAAGCACCCTGTCTCCGCTTTTGTCTCGTCTCTCTGGCTCAACCCAGGGACATCGACGGGTTTCAAGAGAGAAATGTCGATACTCACTTCTGTCTTCTTGGAGTCGTGGGTTTCCCTTTTCCTTTCGGACAAAACAGACAAAAGATTCCCCGTTCGAAGAGTGTATCGCGAAGGCGGCCAAAGCTGTGCGTGCGTCCTTTTCGCCGTTTAGTGAGCATCTTTTGCGCAGGTTGCATTCCTTTCCCTCGAGGCTCATGGGGGTCTGTTGCTCCCCTCCTCAGACGCCTTTATGTCCCTCTCTTCCTCGATCCTTGTCGAGAAGTGAACTTTCTGGGATAAGCCGGGTTTGCCGGCCGACACACAGTGGCGCCATCGTTCCCCCGCGCGGTAGAAGTACCCCTTTTTGCTACTTTTCAGCTCTGTCACCTGTTTGTTTCGTCCCGGTGTTCTTCTTGTCTGTTGCTGCTCTCTTTTCCACGGCGTGTCTCTCTGTGCGGGGCCTGTGTCTTTTCAGTCCAGATGCCGCACGCACTTTCCCCTTGAGGCACAAACCTGCTTCTGCCCTTTCTCCGCCCTCGCAGCCTGTCTCATTTGCGCTCGCCTTTCCGTGTGACTCTTTCACCTCTTCACAGTCTTCCGCTTGTTCGTTTTCGCCTGCTGTCCGGTCGAAGGAGAGGAACAGTGGAACAGAGCGCTTGGAAATCTTTAGAGGGGCAAATCCGCCGATAGAGAGGGGGCGTGCGTCTCTCCTTCGCGAAGTGCCTGCAGCAAGCCAACACCCGCCAGAAATGTTGCTCCGTTCTCTCTCGCGTCTCGCTTCTTCTGCGAGTCAAACCACTTTGAAGGGTCCTGTCACGCTCGCAATTGAGAAGAAGGTCAGCGCGCCACACAGAAGAATAAAACGCAGACACGTTTTCTTTCCGAGAAAAGAAGAGACGATGTGTGTGACGCTTATTTCGTGCAACTCGCGGTTCCTTTTGGAAGCGAACAAGGTCAAGTGGTCTGCTCCAAGTTACTGGGTTTCCCGGCTGTTTCCTTCTCCATTCACACTCCAGATCGATTATCCTAGGCTACACACTTGAAAACTCATCCGTTTGCCTACCACACAGCATGCCTGCATCTGTTGTGACTTCACCTATCTTCAAAGTGATCGTACGGGCTTCTGAGCGGTACTTTCTCTCGCTGTTAATTCGACTGGGACCAGAAATTCAGGTACACTACCTCTAGCGCACGTCACCGATGTGGAACTAATTTCGATGCACTGAGCTGTCAATCCTAACAGCAACAGAAGGGTGTATGGACGTAGCTTTTTGTCTAGGTTTTCATTTTGAAGTTTACGAAATTGTCTAGTGGGATATAACAATATAAAATTGTCTGTCATCGTTTACTCAAACCATCATACAACTTGGCTCTTTATTATATATTTTCGAAGCTGTTACTTTTTGAGAATACTTTTCTCTATAAATAAACCTTATTGGTGTATGACGTAAAACCGATTTAGCTGTCGTAAGCAGTTCACGGGATCCACGCGTTTGATCGATGCCTTGCCGCGCATGTGGTTCGCTGAGCGTTTCTGTTCATTAAAAAGTGAGCGTCTTGATCTGCATAAGTGTGTCGATATAACATGAACACGCACGTTGGAATTTTCTTATGACCAAACCTGCGATGCTTGTTGTATTTGTCTTTTTTTGACTTCTCAGCTCACGGATGGTCTCCAGCCTACACAGTTGCAGGTGGTTGATGAGGTGAGGACCGACAAGAAAACCTTTATCAAGAACAGCGCCAGAGATGTCCAGTCTTCTCTGACTTTTGCTGGTTTCCGGTGTTTTTCGACTATCTGTGTTTCTTGGTCTTTGTCCATGTTCTGTAGACTCCCCTGCACGCTGGGCACGAAGGAACGCAAGGGCTCAGGTCTGCCGAGACACACTTCAGGTTCGTCGCCTTTCTTAGTTTGTTTTCGTCTTTTCCGCTGTCTCTTTGCTCGCTTCCACTTCACCTCTCGTTCTCTGTCTCTGCTGCATGTCATCTCGCCCAGAAACGGGTATCGAGCCTATGTTTGGAGAGCCAGTATTTGTGTGCGAGCTGTTAAAATAGCGTGATATTCCCCGTGGCAGTCTCTTTCCTGATGTTAGTCTGTACGGAATGCGTAGGTCCATCAGCGATACTGAAGTTCGCTTCATCATCGCGATTTCTTCTCTTTCCCATTCTCTGGTGTCTTTGCGCTTTGCATCGTCTTAGGGTTGCGCGTGTCTCTCTATGTGACTCTTCCTTCTCAATCTCGCCACCTGCTCTGTGATTGTCTTTTGCTACTGCGCCACTTTGTTACCCCATTTTGTCTCGAAATGGTGGCATTTTGCTCAGCTTACAAGAGTCCGGTTTTCTGTTCTGTCCAGAATTTTCGTGAAGAGCGCGGAGTTCAAAGGTCTGCCTCTGCTTCAGAGGCACCGGAAAGTCTACGAGTTGTTGCAGAAGGAACTCGACGGAGGAATCCACGCTCTGGCTATTCATGCAGAGGCCTCAGACTAGTCTTCACAAACGAGAGGAGAGATGATACACGAAATAAAAAGCAAGAAAGTTGTAGCAACTTTGCTTTCCAAGGGTCACATCCTCGCAGAGGCCTGTGTCTTTCTTCCGAGTGAGTCCTTTAAACGAAAGGGAAACTGGAACGAGCAACTCTCTAATATTTTGATCTTTTTCTCCTATCGTTGACTGCGCGCATTTTCTTGAGGTGCGAAAACCACAGGAGCGACGAAACCAGGCTATCGCTGGTGTTCAGGACGATACCTCTTGCAAGTTCGTCGCACTTCATCCAACAGGGCTTCCATAGGTTTCTCGTGTCGCGCTCTCTAGCAAAAATGGAAGTTGAAATATTTGTTTTGCTCGGGCTTCTGGAGGAGAACCCTCATCAGCCCAACGACACAATCTAGACTTGGCTGTTCTCTAAAAAGCCATATTTCTCTCCCATGTGACAGCAGCAAACACGCCGGACCAAGCTCAAGAGAGTACGACCCTTTATGTCATTGCCACATCGACTGCATCCACAGAAGTACAAAAATAAGAGCTCTGTCGACCCGGCATTCTCTTGAGGGACTCCACCGTATGCCTCGTAAATTCAGAGGTGCAGATAGAACCCTGGAGTCGAGGTTTCTCACCGAGCAAAGGGTGAACAAGCAGATCACTGGCACGTCTTCAGTTGTCGACCACCGCAGAGACCCTGAACGGCCCTGTGTTCTTGTCAGGGACTTGCTCGCTACTCGGTGTACATGTTCATACTTATCTATTGTTATTGTATTTGTTTAACTACAAAACAAAAGTACAGACACATGTATATACCTCTGTACGCGTCCGCAGATCGAGAGTACTCTGACTATTCGGGCTGCGCCCGTGTTGCCTTGTATGGCATTCGTCGGTAGTCTCAGAGAGTGCGTGTGTTTGAGAAAAAGACTTTGATTCGCACTAGTGCGTCGGCAAACCAGGGCATACAGCGACTAAAGTCTGTGTCGGAAAAGGGGAATACAACCCGGGGGAAATGTGCAGATGCGGACGGAGGAAAAGATGACAGGAAGCGGATACAAACATACAGCTGTGTCCTACAGTGCCCCCCCCCAAACGAACAGGCAAGAGACCGTGTGTTGAGAACAGCGGCTCTCGACATCCGCAGCAAACAACAGAGAAAGCTTAACGAAAAGTAGGACGGCAGAACAAACATGACACAAGATCAAGACAACAGGATGTCCACTTGCTCCGCGACCGATCGTCTCTCTTTTTTCGCTTGCACTTCAGCGTCTCCGTCGCTTTCTCAAAAACCCTTCTCTTGTAAATTATGTATGTCCTGTCGCTTTAAAATGCCAAAACGACGGATTCAGATCCAAGTTTCCGTGAAGAGATGGGAAACGAGAACAGGAAACAAGACGGAAGACGAATGCAAGTCCGCTCTCCGGTAAACGAAACCTGTGACTCAGGAGACCGGAAGTTCTAGGCAGCCGTGCAGGCAGTCTGTTTGAGGCGCTTGCAGTCGCCTGATCGCACATTGTGTGTCCAAAGTATTTTTTCCTGTGTAAAGCTGTGTTTTACAATCGTTCATTTGCGCTCTGCAGTCAACGTTGCGACAGAGCCGTCCGCCTTGCCGATCAGGCACACGGAGGCCAGGTCGAGAAAAAAGCCGGTCTCGACAACGCCAGGGATCTGGAAAGGAAGTGTGGACACACAAACCGAAAAACCCTCATGAGTGCGCGAGAAAAGGAAGGGAAAGACGCGCATGGCATACCGTAAAAACGCAAAGAAAGGCGTTACGCATGCATCCCAGACGATGTTTCGACACAGACAACCGCCGCAAGGGTCAGCGCAAAGGAGCAAATAACTCGGAAGAGCACCTGAATCGTTTCAAGTATGTAGGCGACCAACACGAGAGGATTTGTTTTCAGCAACGAAAAGAGAACTAGCACGGACAACAGACCAGCGAAAAGATAAGAAAATAGGTACATGACACACGAAGCAAAATTCATAACGGAAGCCTATTCACACCAACCGAAGCATCGTGACACTGGTACCGCATACACCTGCTCTGCGTAGGTTTTCGCCTCTCTTCTCGTCTCTCTAGCTTGGCCCTACAACTATATATATATATATATAAATTCAAGCATGTATGTCTAAAACCGGACAGTGGAAAGGTAGCAGCGACGGCTCCGGAATAGACGGGAAGTGTTGGTCGTTGTGTGTAGCGTCCGTTGTGCTTACGCTTTTGAGTTCTGTGTCCATTTCATGAAGATCGGGCACGGTCTCTGTGAAGTAGAGGTCGACGATGTAGTTTCCGTTGTCTGTTACGAATCGGTCTTCTTCCCGGATGTCTTCCTGGTCGCCGTTCTTTTCTCCAGTCGCGGCGCCGGCTCTTTTGCGAAACTCCGCCCGACCGCCATGGCGTTTGACAGAAGGCGACGCGGAAAGCAAGCGCTTTGTGTGGGAGCTGGAAAAGACGACGACCTCGACAGGAAGAGCTCCCGTGGAGCCTATGCCGTTGGAGACGAGTTTCGTTTCATCCGCAGCCTGAAGGAGACGAACGCCGCGAAGAAACAAGAGAACTAACAGGAGTCTGAAGGCCGCAAAAAGCATGCAAAGGAATCGGGAAGAGAGAGAACAAACAGAAAGGCGCACGAGCGCCCGAAACGAATCAAAAGGAGACGGGCTCGAGAAGCGCCAGAGACGGGGAAAACACAGTAGAGCCTGCAGAAAAAACGACGGGAACCCCGTGACGCTGCGAGATCCTTTCAACGATTCGTTCCTCAAAAAAACAAACGAGACAGAAAATGCAGACAAACCAATAGGTTTGTCGTTGCCTATCCGCCCTCTATTCCTGTCCCTCTGTCTGCTTGTATCTTCTGCACATTCTCATCCTGATCTTCGTGCTTGGCAGTACGCTTTCTTTTTCGCTATTGGGAAGACGCGTGGGCGAGTCCCTTGTGCTTTGCCCCTCTTTCTCTGTTTTTTTCTCCGTCGCTCTTCGCTGTGTCGCTGTCCCTACCACGACGAATGTCTTGGCAGCTGCAGCGATCATTTTTTCGCGCAACAGGGCACCACCCCGTCCTTTCACAAGTCCGAGGGTGGGCGGAAGAATCTCGTCAGCTCCGTCGATGGCCACATCGAGACAGTCTGCAATACCGTCGAGAGTGGTCAGAGGAATTCCCAAACTCTCTGCCTAAAGAAACAGAAACGACGCAGGAGTCCGGTTGGTCTTGTCCCCACAGCGCCTTTAACGTGTCGACACTCACGCGACACTTCGACGAAGAAAGCCACACAAACAGGAAGAGGAACCGAAGAGATGGTTGGTTGCACGTCGAGAACGGGAACGGGAGACCCGCGGTGCCTGGGGGTCTCCAGATTCCTGGCAGTGCAACGCGGCGAAAAGCAGACAAACAACTGAGCCCCCTGCTACTCGCAGATGCACAGATGCATCCACTTTTACGGACATCTCCATACGTACACGTATGTGCTGAAACAGGTGAATGTCCGAAAACATAAATGCGCATAAATGCATATATACAGAGAGGCATGTGTGGATGCGTACCAGCACAGATGCACACACATCTACAGAGAGAAATTCACGTGGTGTAAATATCGATAGCTAGATAGACATAAATGTGCACACATTTGCAGGCACATATATATAGGTTGATGTAGGTGGATGTGAGCAGTCACCAAAACGCGGTGTTTTTCCTGCTAGTCACGTGCTATTCTCAGAGGAGCGCCTCCGTGCTCTCGGAACTTTGGCGATCTGTAGACCGGCAGGTTTGTCTTAAAGTACGCATACAATACAGAGAAGGTAGCACATGCAGGTTTGCATGAGGACACAAAAAGACGAGAAATGAGAGGTTTACTTGTTTGCGAGTGGCCTCGCTAGTCGGGACGCAGAGCAGATCCTTCAGAGACCCTTCCTGCATGCGTTGGCCGATTCTCTCGACAACGAACTTCGCCGTCGTTCCGGTCCCGAGACCGACCTTCATGCCACTTCGTACATAAGTATCGACAGCAAAGTAGCCCTGCGAAAAGCAAAAGAAAAAGAAGGAACACTGCTTCTTCTCGACCTTGCCGTTTCCCGCACTGTGTTCTTCTCTTTCACTAAGACTCTTTCGGCGATTGGGGCAGACGGGGAGGAGATAGAAAAAGTGGACAGTGTCAATGGAGATAGAGGGGAATTTGAAGGGAGAGAAGAGACACCCGGGAAGTGAGGTCACAGAAAAGCTTTGTTTTGAGAACAGAAAGGCACATATGCGCAGACAAGAGACCAGTGGGAATCGAAAGGTTTCCATCAGCAAGAAGCTTAAACAAAGTTCTTTTGTAGAATGCAGCGTTGTGTTTCTCTCCGTAGTTTAGAGTGGCGTCATATATGCACCGCAAAGAAATTTCGAGGACGGCGAGGCCTCCGAGTTTCCCGCGTCCTCGCTTTGGTAAGAAACTATGTTTCCTGGCTGGTCTAAACCCCTCCTTTGAGAAAGGCATGTTTCTTGTCCGTTTTTCACTTTCTTCCGTCTGTGTTAGTTCCGCTCTAGCCAGTAAAATTTCGTTGCTTCGTCTCGTGGGGTCTTGAAACAAGCGCTGGTATACCGCCTACACTCCGTCAAGTCGCATTCGTTGTGGATGCTGTGCTCTGAAGTTTCCTCTGCTCCTTTTGCCTTGACATTATCTCCTTCGTTTTCTCCTCTCTGCATGTTCTCCCCCACCGTTTTGCTTCTGTGTTATCTCCATCGAGTTCTGTTTGGCGGGGCGGCCACCGCCTGTCCAAGAACGCGTTCTGCTCGCGTGACTCAACTCCTTGCTTTCCAGAGAGAGCACAGATGCTCAAAAGGCTTACCACCGCTTGCTTTGCTTTGTCCTGAGGATTCATCTTGGCTGTCTTTTTCTTGTAAATATCCGACCGGGGGTATTGAGGGGAAATCGAGGCGCGGCGAAAAAGGTGAAGTCGACCGACAGGGCACAGACAGGCAGTTCGAGCACGAAAGGTAGTTTGGAGACTTTGCGACGGGAAAATATTTTCCTCTTTCGCTGTGAGAAAGTGCATCCAATTAAACAACCGTTCCACAAAAGCATTAAAGAAGGAAATCCACGTTTTCGTCGCAACTTGGATTCCTGGGGCCCCCCGCAGACATACTATTTTGCGCACGCGCCTTGCCGTGAGTCTCCAGACACGAATGAGGAAACAGAAAATTGGGTGGGTTGCTTCTCAGCCCTTCACTCAGTCTTGCATAGGACACGATCGGAGGGAGATGCATTGTTAGGCACATATGGCCATCCCATGTGACTCTTTTAAGGACTTTGTTGTGGGCACGAAAAACACAGGCATCGCTTGAACGGCGCCCGGAAGAAGCGGGCAGCACACTCCAGTGCGGTTTGCTCTGTCTCTCGAGAAAACGTCTTTGGAAGCCATCGAGACAGTCGAAGCGTGAGAAGACTGTCTGTGCACCGTCTTTCATATGTGGCTTCGATATTTTTTGTCCGTCTTGTGGCTTTAGACGGCAGACGCCGCGTAATGCCATATTTAAAGACAGACACAGCACATATCTTCCTTTTGAAACTCCCTTCGACCGCAACAAAGCATCACAAGCTTGCTGCAATGCAAGGTAACTACTGATAGTCTCTAGTCTACACATTTTTTCCCTTCTGCGCCTGAAGGACTGATGAACGAATTAATCCACTTTTCGCAGGTGACACACGCATAGAGCGCGTAGTTGCAGCATGTCTTACTGGCCGCTGCCCATTCCATTGAAAGAAAGGAAACGGAAGGTATGTATCTTTTTCTGCCGGAAAGGGATGGAACTAGGAGGTAGAGCCAGTCCTGCGTTTGTCTGGTGGTCGTAACTGTCGTTGACAAACATCCAGATGTACAACCGGCAGAGGAGGCTGTGTAAGACATTAACAAGGCTCACGCGCCGTTGCAGAACAGTAAGAACTCTGTTTTTCTGAATTTGTGTAGGATGCCAGTTCACTTTTGCAGTGGAGAGCACGACGTACATTTTTGCTCGTGGTGACACACTGGGATGTTACCATCACATGAGACGCACACGTTTCTGAAGAAAAGAACTGAGATGTTTGGAGCAGAGTATTATAACAGGCTGCAAGAAGAACGGGAACTCAAGGGTGCTACACGTCTGGCTTGCCGCGAGATACTTTCCTTTCTGTGACCCCACCTAATGGTAGAGGATTTTAGGTAAGTGAGCTGAAGTAGCGGAGGCAGGAACGTGGGTAGCTTCACCTTGGCGCAGCTTTTGGTATTTCCACAATCCTTTTCGATGAGAAGCACCTCTCAAAACATCGATGTGCGAAGCCGACGGATACCCACCCATTTTTCATATGCTTCGTTGTGCTACTCCTCTGGCTGCTTTGCTGGACAGCCCACCCAATGACTCAGCTCTAGGATCCCTAGACACAAAAAGCCAAGTACAAGCACCTGATCGCCTGCGTGTTTCTATACATCTGCGCGACAAGCATGTAATCAGGGTTTAGGTCTATGTATCTACTGTGAAACGTTCATGAACGTTAAGCGAGGTATAGGTTCATATGTCAGCCTTCTAAATGTGAAAGCTGTATTTATCTGCATGTGTTCACATATGGTCTATGGACGCGCACGTGCATGTGCAGCGACACTGCAACTGTTGAAGAGTCTTCTGTAAGTTGCTATTTTTCAAGGTGGACAGACAGCCAGGAAAAGGGGATACGTGGAACGTTGACAATGTCAGTAATCGGCAAACAACGCCATGATTCAGTCTGTTTTGGACGGACAAACGACAAATATTGACAGAGCACAACGGCAAGGAGGCGAGTTTCCCCTTGTCAGTGCTGGAGCCTCCCCCCTCAGTGCAGCAAAAGCGAGAGTGAAAGAAGAAAAAACTGGCTCGGGCCACGAAACAGAAATCGTTCCTTTTACACGAGTGAAAGAAACAGGAATCCAGTGAAAGATGGTGAGGCTGTCTCCCGGTCCTCTGTCGAAGATCATATACTAGGCAACGCTTAATTGTGGACGTGAAAAAGGAACTAACGTAAAGTAGCTTTACAAGAAACTTGGCTCTGGATGTGCAAACAGAAGACAACGCCAGCGGGAAAACAACTCCGACCAAGAGAACAGCCTTTGTGAACTCCAGGTCATCTCAGAAAAGGCGGAGTCTCGAAACGAGAGAAAAGGGGAAAAAGGTCAAACGGGCCTCAGGGAGGGGACAAAAAGAAGGCGAAAAAGTGGACAGTGTGCAAGTGGCCACATTTGAATAGGGGTAACAGTAACAAAAGAGAGAGATACAAGACGGAATCACAGACGAAAGCACGGACAGAAACCAGGAACGAGCCCACAAATATAACGTCGCTTCGAAGACTACGCCAGCACGCCACCTTCATCTGCTGTTTTGGCGCGTAGTCGCCCTTGAAATTCAATGCTACACACACCCATTTACCTAGGAATTTTCGACTGTGTACACATCCATGGCTTTGCACGTGGATAAGTTCTTCTATGCATATCCATCTACGTACATGTACGCGTATCACATACATATCCGTCAGTCTGCCAAAAAGTAGAGGGCGAGCGCACTGTTTCGGTGCGTGCTCCAGTACCCGTGCATGCGTGCTCATTAGGCCCATACACACGCGTGTCTGCAATCGTGTATAAAATCGACAAAAGCACTGGAGACACAGGACAGATACGTGAGCTACCTGCGAACAGACCAGCCAGTCCTCCTCAAAGGAATTCTCTTCCAGGTTTCAAATTCTTTTCTCCAACACTAAACAAAAAGTGTCGACTGACAAATCACGTATAGTACGCACCTCTACA
>AVCM01036270.1:0-11778 GCA_000447165.1 Hammondia hammondi
CGTTTTTCGTAAGATACTGAGAGAAACGCCCCCGGCTCGCGTGCCGCAATTAATGTACGACAAAAAGTAGTGAGCGAGCGCTCAAGGTCCTCTGTGTGAGGTGGGTAACTTGAAGATGCGATGTGGTTAAAGGGTTGCTCTTTGAGGCCCTTTTTCCGTGTTCTGAGTGTGGTATCTTTGAATGAGGAAAAGAGGTCGGGAAAGGTGACATCGTTTTGATTAGGTTGATGTTGAAGACATAGCGTTCTGTTACGAAGGTGAACAGACGGGGCATGTGCGCGGGTCTCATGGGAGGAGTGAGGAAAGGCTTTATCAGTTTGCAGGGCATTTGCAGCCGCGTTAACGACTCGGGAAATATCGGCTTCTCGTGACTCTTGGAAGAGCGCCTCATTCAACGTAGCTATTGAAGCGTGAAAGAACGCTTGAGAGTTCGTCTCTTGGGTTCGTGGTGGAGAAGCCGCATGGAAAGAGAGAGCAGTGGCCGATGAGCCCGAAGATATAGACGAACGGGGAAGGCCAGGCTCAGGCGAAGCGAAAGAATCAACTGATTGGGCGTTCGAAAGAGCAGGCTGAGACGCAGATGGTATCTGTGAGAAAACGGAAGAAGCCGAGGAAGGCGTAAGCTGCGTCACGCTTCTTCCCTTAACCAGATTTTCTGCCGGCATTTTGAGGACTCAGCTCATGTCACTTTTTGCTTCCGTATTGGTGACCGCACACCACGGCTTGGCGGAAAAGAGTTGAAAGAGTCATAAGAAAGTCTTCAGCGATGCAGCGAAAACGGAAAAACCAAATAAACCGTGGTACTGTCCGTCACGAGCTGTAAGTTAATTGCCTGGTTGACGGCACACTGTGGACGAGGCAAGTCGAGGGAGATAGTGTCATATTTGTTCGTCTTTTTTTCTTCGAAAAGAGCGAAGCTACAGGTAGAAACAGAATTGCAGTTGACACGATAACTTAGCGGTCGCGATCGCTCTGGTCTTTGTTGCCCTGTCTGTCTTTCCCATCTGTTCGGACACCTCGCTTGCCAGAAGTAAGACAGCAGCCACGGAACGTCTCTGTTGAAAAAAACGCTACCCGCAGTGTCATAATCTGCAGTCTCCTAGTCTTCGACTAATCGGCTACATAATGCAAAGAAAGAACAACGAAAGGAGGAGGAACCAAAGGCGAAGTAGGACGTAGTCAGAGCTGTGCAAACGACGAAGATGGGAACGAAGTGCAAGCTGCAACGAGGCCGAACACCGGGATTGGTATGAGGTAGAAAGGCCTGGAAATCTTGTTTGAAAACTAACAAGCATATCTCGGACACCGGCACTTTACAGACGGGGGAGAATTGACACAGTTAGGGACAGTAACTTTATAGGAGGAAGGAACCCGAAGCTCCCCCTGCTGTAAAATTTGCATCATAGTACATCCCTTCGATGTCTGTGTTATGCCAGCAAACCACCAGGGTTGAAAAGAGCGAAAAAATGAACGGCTTTCAAATTCGTCTAGGTGCAAACTGGGAACATCAAGATTGCCTCATGAAAGTTTCCGACGGTGTTTGCGTCACACGAAAAAAAACAAGACACAGACATCAATCAGAGAGTAAAGAGACCTGTGTTTTGAGAGCGCACGTCATGTATCCAGGACATGTTCAGCGCGAGTCTTTGGCAGTTTTGTGCTTAGAGTGAAACAATAGCAAAACGAAATGTATCCTCGCCCAGGCCTCCGGAAGCGCAAAAAAGTGTGGAGTCAAACTTTTCACCCTTTCGGGGAGAGGCGACGTGCGTTCGCTACCATTCGCTGAGGTGGCAGACTTTTTGTTGGCTTACCTCCCGCGGCGAGGTGATTGCGAGAAGCTGGAGGGGTTTGAGTGCAGCACACGAGTGCGTTGTATATACACAAATATGAGGGTAGGAACAGATGCATAGACAGGTAGCATACACGACAATGGTTGTCGAATGAGCGAAAACACTTTAAGTGGAGAGGCAATTTGCGCAACCGTTGAAAATGTTGACTTCGGCAGCGTCGCTCGTCTGACTCTGAACCCGATCAGCATGAACAGAATCTTCTATTGGAAGTAGCAACAGGTGGAACAAACTACAACAACTTCGACCCCGAGCTGTTGGTGGTCTAGAATACGAATGTTCTCCCGCAGAAGCAAAGAGGATTGCGGCAAGCATACGTGATTATCAAGGAAGCCATCTCCCGGTTCCTTGGGTGAATACATTTTTTAGATACTTCTGCAAGGTTTCTACGCCTGCAGCAGTTGTTGGGCTTCATAGAATAAGGTTGTCTGACGATCGATGTTCACTGCGGCAATTCCTGTCGCATGTCCACACTCTTGGTGTAAAACACATCTGTCGAACAGGAGATATCTTGACACTCTGTGTAAAAGCCTCTTTTGAAAACCGATGGCGATTGACAACTCTGTATATATCAGAATAATGAATGTGTCTTTCTGGTGAAAATGTGTAAGATATTGCATACCTGAGCAGTCAGTGGAGTTGGCTGGAGATACAGCCTTCGCGACCATTCGAAAGTTTCTCTCTGTCCAACGTACGCCCTTCCTCTTGGTGCAAACCACTCGTCAGAAAACAAATTACTTCAAGAAAGATCCTCAAGAGCCAACCCCGCCGTATTCCAAATTCAGTCTTGGCTAAGCAAACCCCGGGGGTCGTCAAAGAACTCCGCACCCCCACTTACGTTGATTCGATTTACTCCATGTTGCCAGAAACGCTTGCCTTCACGGTTGCCTCTTTCCAGCATGCTAGATCTCTTTCCAGAATCTCCATGCTTCTCTTCGGAGTAAAAAAACAAACATCGTGAAGAGCCAGTTCAGCACTCGCTTCGGCGTTCGTCTTCTGTAGGTGGCTGTGTGATAGATACGGCAGCACCCTGCATATTTCAGCGGTTGCGGTAACGTTGGCGCAGGTGAGTAGATGGGGGTCCGAACCCTGTCGTTTCAGCGGCATGGCACACATCGAAAAGCTCATCGTCTTGCTCGTGGTTCCCATGAAATGACTACATACTGATTTCTGCTTTCTGCGCGTGTGTATGTGGTGTGTATGGCAGTGAAAGCAAGAGCAAGGATCTCTCTGTATGCAAAGCGGACAGGACGTGCCGGTTCCACTCACCCTTTGACACGTCCTGAACGCGGTTTGAGTGCCCGTGGAACGACAGCGAGAAGATCTAAAGAATCGAGGTACGGAAAACGTACAAAACGACAGAAAGCGCGTACTCTGTGTGGTAGCGCAAAGTAAAATACGAGACAGTGCCGAGGCTGTGTCCCACGACGGTTCGAAAATTGGGGTGAAGTTGAGCCGGATCAAATTGTGGACAACGAGCTCTTCTTTCCTTCCCATTTTTTTCGCTTCTCCGTGTCCTTCTTCTCTAAAAAAATAGGAAGGACTGATACTCTCGATGAATGTTCCTTTGGAGATTGGCGGTGCAAAGGCTCTACGTTCTTTTGCATGCTCACATGCATGTGAGCAAAACATGAACTCTTGTTCCTCCGGGGCGTTTCTCTAATACGAGAAGCATCTGTGTGCTTGTCAAAAACACTGTCTTTCTCGTCCTTTTCGCCTTGGCTGAGTCAGAGGTGTTTTTGTCGAACTTCCGCCTGGCGTCCGCAAAAAGCGAACCACTCCGTTCGGTGTGTTTTTGCCATCAGCCGGCAAATTCGTCCGCTGTCGGGGTTTCTGTTTTCTCTCGCCCTGTCTCAACTCCCCTGTCGTCGTCTCTCACTTTGAGGCTTTCCCTCCTTTCCCCAGATCGTGTCTTGTCTCTCCCTCGTTTTCTGCCCGGTCGATTGCAGTCGCAACAATGCTGAACTTCATTCCGAAAAGATGCCCGTCCGTCAGTTTGCTCTTTGGCAAGCGCCCAATGCAGAGAATTGAGGTCGGCCAAGCTCGTCACCAGCTCGAGATCCCTGTGGAGACAATTGAGAAAATTTACCAAGGCGTGGATTCCAGGCTCGAGTACCACAACAAGGACTACAATGCGATGAAGTGGAAAGACTTCATGAAGCTCAAGTAACCGGACACGCAAAAACCTAACGAAAGAGATACGGGGGAACAGCGCTGAAAGAGTGCCTACGCACATAATAATTCAGAGGGAGAGAAGGGTGAACTGTGATTGTTCTCTTCCTGAAAAGAGTAGAAAGGAAGTTGTCTCGAGCTCCGTGTGCAACAGACAAGGCCTCTCATGCGGCGAAGTGGAGGGATGGGTGACACTCGTAGAGTCTCACGAGAGGAGGCAAAAGCGAGGAAGCGGAAAATACAGAATGGTCCAGATAGAACGAAGCAGCTGGAAAACGTGGATATGTTTAGGTGTTTGTTATAGGGTCAGGCCCATATATGTATATATATATATATATATATAATACGTACATGAATATATATGTAGAAACTGCACTTGAAATAACTTCACGTCTTTTTCTCGGACAGGTCCTCTTTATTCTTCTTGGATGCATAGATATCCATGGGCCACGCTGTCAATTCTGTTCACTACTGTGCGCCTGCCCGGAATTCGCTGAAGACCTAGAAACAGAATTCCGATTCGCGATGTCTGCATGTTTTTTTCTCAGCGGCCGCCTGCGAACTCTTCCCAGAGAAAGGCCGTCTATGTCTGCAGTAACTGCGTA
The DNA here is from genome assembly GCA_000447165.1 of Hammondia hammondi. Lineage (NCBI taxonomy): Eukaryota > Apicomplexa > Conoidasida > Eucoccidiorida > Sarcocystidae > Hammondia > Hammondia hammondi. Next base: position 4,625 of record AVCM01036270.1, read on the forward strand.
TCTTCCCTCATGCGTCTGGTTTCTCCTACATATATCGGGGTATATGCGTTTCGTTTGTTCGTCTCTTTTCGCAGATCACGTGTCCAAGCGGTGTCAAGATCGACAGAAACGCGGGTCTTGTTCTATGCATATACTCTGAAACACGTATGTATATGTATGCATTGCTATCTGGAAAGTTTTACTTTGTTTACGGAGAGACTCAGAAAGGTTCGTCTGTACTGTGGCAATGCGCATGCAATTGTTTGCTTCGTTTTTTCAGGCTTGATGCGTACCACTTGCTGGAGGCCTCTCAGAGCGAGACGGCGGCCAAGTCCGCGCTCTCTGATTTAAATTGGTTCTCCGACCTTGCCGACATCTACTCGGGACAGCAGACAATGGCTGAGATGGATGTAGCCTTGAAGGCACAGGGTGAACAGAAACTGTCGTACCCCATCCAGGGGAAAAACATCAAGTAAACGAAACGCAGGCTTTTCGGGTGCCCCCTCGGTCCATTCTCAAACCGCCGTGGCTCTGAAACCTCTGTCTTCAGGCGCATACGTAAATTTATGTGTATATGCTGCTGCTGCTATATGGGTGGACATATGTATGTGCGTTCTTTGGTGGCTTTGTTGCATATAGACGACACTGTGAAGGAATCGTTTTTCTCCAACTGTCTGCTCCGAAGTGTCAGGTTTTCTGAAGGTCCGCAGGCACAGAAAAAAGATGGTTGCTCACCGAGTGTCTTCGTTTCTATAAAGGCGGAAGGGTGCCGCCTGCGTGGACAGGCGTGCGATTCGAGGCGTAGAGACAACGGCGGAGTGAACCCTGTCTGATTCTTCCATTAAAATTCATCTAATCGAGAAACTCGGCGTGTCAGATGCAGCTTTAAGACACCGCATAGTGCTTGCCGATACGTTCTTTTCAGAGCGAGAAAGTTGATTCCACAGGTCACCAGATGCTAACTGATACAGGAAGGTAGAAGGACAACTTCAAATATGTTCACACAAAAGTACGTACAAATATATGGGGCATCATATACACCTCTGTTTTTCGCACGCAGGAACAAGCTCCATTGCTGAGGAGTTGTTGTGTATAATAAAAATAAGGCGATGGCGCTTCCTGCAATGCCCCGTATTAAACGCAAGACCTCATCAGGACGCTAAAACTCCATGCCGACCCCAAACCGTTCAGGTGCATAATGCTCGTTCTCTATGGTGTGGAAATATTATTCCGACCGTAACAAGACTGAGTCTACTTCACGTGCTTTTAAAGGTGGATGGCCATGCTTAGTTCTCGCTAGCGTCTGCACTTCTCCAGAACACCTTGCCTGCTGCACCAACCCGCCGTCACGATTCACATGCCCATTGGAGAGATGCAAATTTCAGCATTCGGTACAAAGTCAAAACAAAGTAATCGACGGTGAATCAGTGGCTGAAAAAACGTTTTAACTGAGCATGCTGACTTCAGTCACTACTACAGCGTGTATCGTAATCGTCTCATTATAAAAAAATACTGTCTCTACACATGACTGGTGATCTAGAACAACTTCTCTGTATCAAATCAAATTATTTGGGGATGCGAAATCACTTTCCTAACAAGTAACGCTATTTCATTTCTCTCGCGAGGCAGAGAGACTCCGCGTATCAGATCCCCCACAGTGTCTATCTCCGAATGAGTTCTCAAAAATTGGAAACTGCACCGCTGTGGTGGAACAACGAAACCTATTTTGTCAAAAGCCGTGTTGCAGGTGTAGCTCATGCCTCTGCTTGCCCCAGTTCGAACTCCAACTAAAGAAGCCCTGAATCGGTTCCATGTGGATTTCCTGGATCCACAATTTCTCCGAGCAAACGAAAGGGCAGCGATACATAAAGCAGTTTTTCAGGTGTTGCCTCGATTTTTTCGTGGCGTGGTTTGTCGTGAATGCTTTAAGGGAAACCACAGTTCATCGGTGGAAATACACGATGCGTAACGTGAACAGAGAGGACGAAAGCTTTGAAGGAGATCAATGTTCCGTATCTTTCGTTTGCAGAGTTTTTGTTCTGCATTGTTCGCTGGGGTGTTCTTGCCGAGGAATCCGCTTTTTTAGGAGCAACGTAAGAGACATCTAGCATCCAGGCAAAAGAAATGCGACCTCGTTGATCAGCGGCAGTGAGAACCAGTGTTCGCGCAAGTGTCCGATTGCCGTTATTCTGATGTAAGGAGAAAAGTGATTCTGAAAGCGGAGGACGAAACACATAGGGGGGGTCTAAATGCGTGCCAAGTACGAGAAAAGCGTGAAATCGGCAAAACCCTGTTGTGGTACCGGAGCGCAGATCGCAGGCCAAAAATTTTGAATCTAGAAGCCATACACAGGATTTCGAGTATCACGCGTCAAAGCCGTCCTTTATCGGCCGCGCGCGCGTCTTTGGAACGGTGTTCGACATTGTTCTTTGTCCCTGTCTGTACAGGCAGATTTATATACGTAATACATAGATGTGCAGTTTTGTACGGATATACGTTTGTGTGCTGGTGACTGTTGCCTTGTCAGCCTCGCAGAGCTTGCTACCTTCATGTGCATCAAGCTCGAAAGCAATTGGCCTCCTGACTCGATTTCCACGATTCACCTCTCGTCTTCACCGCTGACAATGTATTCACAGCAATTTCGTGAATTGAATGCATGCGTGCCTGTGGGGTACCAGGAAGGGGGCGTAACTCTATAGATACGGGTTAACGTTCGAGAATTCAAAGGTCAAACCTCAGATAGGGATCTGAAATTATTGAGACAACCAAAAAACTATCAAGCCACCAGTCGTTCAACCAGCCAGCGCTGAACTGCGCCTTTCACTTCTTTTTTTTCGGGCGATATAAGACGGTAGGCTCGGCGTAACTCTATCACTGTCAGCAGGCTGTGGATGCTGTCAGTCGAGAGACCGACTTGGGAGGACTCTCGCCTCAGGATTGTACGGACGACAGAGAAATTAAGAGTTTTCACGGTTGTTTCGCCACAGAGGGGATGACTAGAAAAAACAGACAGAGACAAGAAGTGGGGAGACGCATGCAGAAACGGAATTTGCCCCACGACAGAAAAAAAGGTCTTTGCGGTACAAAGAAACAGATGCCACTGTTCCACCGGCGTCCTCTTCTTTCCGTACAGGAGACTTGTCATCCGTTTCGCGTTCTTTCCTATCATTACTGCGTCGTTTACTTGTGCTTCTTCTTGTCCATCTTACGCTTGTAGAACATCAACTCCTCACCCTGAAAACAGAAGAGGCAACAAGAGACATCGTCGCATTGACCATACGCCGCAACAGGCGGAAACGGATTACTCTGGAATGTGAGACAAAATCCAGAAACCTCCTACACTCGTATCAGAGATGGCGAAGGATCCACCCACAGTCCAAAAAGTTCTCGATCTCCAGACTGTCCTCTCTCCCGGCAACACCAAATCCAGATAAACACATTCACAAATGTAAACAAGGTCGCCACATGCATAAACGAAGGGAATATTCATCGACTGTCTACACGGCTTGATGCTACGGCATTGCGTCGCTTTTACCCAACGCACGCAAGAATGTGGAGAGGTGTGAAGGGGCGTCGACACAAGCATACAAGACGCGCCCCGCAGAATCTCACGGAACGTATCAGTTTTGGCAGCGCTTGTTTGGAAAACTTCTCCAGAAAAAAGCCTTCACAGTCGCATGCGATCCATGAAAACCCAAGAAATTCCAATCAGGTGCGCTGCCCACTTGACACACAAAAATACCACGTGCCCCCCCTCGATGAAGATCGCGGAGTTACTACAGGTGCTGAGTAAACGGAGGAACCAGCGTAGCGACCGTTAGGGCAGAAAGGAATTCTTCTTTTCGGCTTCCTCGCCAACCAATGCGCACCTCGAGGATATACCCATCAGCGCGCCCAGACTGGCCAGGGCGAGAGCTGATGCACGCGAGCAGGCGTCCAGTGTTGAACTGTTCCTCAAGAAGGGGGTCGAGCTTCGGCACGCCCTGCTGGCGGTGCTTGTTCTGCAGGCAGAGAGTGTGCTTGGAGACTTTCCCGCTGCCCTCTTCTTCCTGGCCGGTCTTCTTCTTTCCCAAGTCCAACCCGTAGAACGAGCGGAACCTGCAAAAAAAAAACCAGCGCAGCCGCGAAGTCAAGAAGAAACGTCCTCTCGCAATCCTCCACACATACACGCAGATATACACACATGTATATCTCGATACGTAACAACACACACTGGGTTTTCCAAAACATGCAGTTTAAGACACAACCGCATGCAGTCAAGGGTTCTCCGACGCGTCCTGCATGTGAGTTCATCGACTCCCTGGGAGATGTTGTGGGCGCACGACCAAAACAAAGACGCGAGCAAATCCTCGTAGCTTTGAATTGCCAAGCCGCGCTCTACCACGCCTCGAGAAGAACCACGACTTCGGTTTTCCCCGAACGTCTCTGGATCAAGGTTTTACGAAAGCGGTGAGCGCGTGAAACCCACATGAAGGACGTACACTGGAAACGAGAGGGCAGAGGAACAGTGAATGCTCTCGATCAGTCGGTAATTCCAGCAAAGTCATGTTTTTTCCGCAACACGGAAGGGAGGTGGTTGAGAACCTCGGCCTCCGATCGGAAAAGAAACACGATTTTCTCATCCTTGGAGCGAAGTTGTACGCAGAGGAAAGCAAACCCCAACCACACCCGACGCCCTTCTCCAGTCGGTCCCTCTAACAACCACGGTCTTCTAGAAAAGAGGGATGAGTGTCGCCGCTTTCATGGCAAATTCTGACGCATGCAGAGATCGGTTCACTCGCGAAAAAACACTTTTCCAGTGGCGCGCAACTCACAGCCACGACGGAAACATTCCCAAGCGAAGAACTTTTCCCCCTGAGCGATCTGTTCTTCAGTCGGTAATTCCAGCTTGAGATGTCGTTTTCAACAGAAACGAGACTCGGCGGCCTCTTCTGAAACGATATCATCCTTGGATCGCTCTTCCCGTCTTCGTCGCTTGAGACGAGGCGTGGGAAAGATGAAAAAGTATCTACACAGCTTGCCACCACTGTAGATGCAGCCGAGTTCTGCGGTCGTCTTTCGAACACAGTCTCAGAGACGACACAGACGCCTCGACATGAAAATACATTTCCTTGACATTTTGTCACGTTTGCACAGATGTACACAGGAAGAGATTTCTACTCGGGAGATGGTTTCATTACACACCAGGCCTTGAAGGGAGTGGCGTCAATGGCGACGATAGAGTTCTTCACCAGGGTGTTCGTGCGGACAAGTTCGTTGTTGGAAGCGTTGTAGACGACACCCAACAGACGAGTCTTTTTCGCGATCTCTGAAAACAGCACGCAAATCACAAAGGAAACCATTCAGTATACTACCTGCGCTCCCCAGTTCTCGAGATGCTTCCACATATAGTTATATAATATATATCGTACGCACACCAAAGCACCACCACCGTACAGCGGATATTCAGATACACATGCATTAATATAAGCGAAAAAGACATGAAGATAAAGAGACTCAACACATGCAGACACATTGCTGGCAATGTGGACACATTTGGAGGTGGCACAACACTGCGCCCAGGAGATCTAGAACCCAATTCCTCGGGCTAGCGACTGTTACCAAGACAGCGAGGTTTGGCACATGCAGGCGGCCTTCGTCAGCAGTAACAATTGGATTTGAAGTTGTCTCTTCAAAAGTCCGAAAGGACCTCTGACAAACCCCTTAATTCAAGAGTCATCCTCTGGCCGCAAAACGCACAACGACCGCAAGCATATACAGGGAGAGACGGAGACGGCACGGCCGCTGGCAGCTCGTCCGCCGTCACCCTCTGACCTCACAGATGAAAGGACGTCCTATGAGACCACTAAGAACACAGGCAACGCAGACGATACACAAGCGACCGAACGTCTCAAGACGTTAGTCACTTGCGTAGATCTTCGCTCCGAAATGAGCGTCGCGACAGGGGGAAGCATGACGCACCAGCGCTGGCCGAAACCCCCCTGTGACGTATGATATCACATGAAGCAGGTAAGGGGAGCCAGCTGGAGACGGAACAAATAAACAACGAAACAGATCCAGACCTTGAGACGGGGGGATGCATGAGGAAACAAGTAGAGGTTTTCTTCACGTCCCCCCTTCCGCTGTCGCTCCGAAAAAAGAAGGTACACACCGATTGACAATGAGAGAATAAAGCGAACAGGGCAAACGCCTCTTCTGACACAATCTTTACCTCCCTCCGGTGCCCGACTGTGGTTCCCGCCTTGAGATACATTCGCATTGTCACATGCATGTCTTCCCTACACCTTTTGTTCTTGTCAGTCACCAGCGACAGGCGAAACAGCGACACGCAACGCGAGACAACAGAAAGAAGTCTACCATCTGGCTCATGGACAGAATGTATCACGACACAACCAAGAACTCTGGCGAGGAAACCCGTCCTCCTGAGTCCTTCGACGCCTTCTGCGCCGGTAGTTGCCGCTTTGGCCTCGGACCGGATTTAAGCGCTCGAAAACGGTTGTTGGCATGGTGAAAAGTTGAAGAGACTGAGGAGAACTCCCTAACTTTTCTGTTTGCGGGTGTCGCGACTCTGGTCCCCCTTTTGCCAGTCTCCCACACCTTCTTTGCCGCCATGGTGTGGCGAGGGCAGAGAAGGCAACAAGCTGGGGAGAAATGGGTGACACCGAGGGCACAAATCACGAAAGCGACTGGGGAACCAAGGGGAAAGTGTCCTTCTGTTCCGCTGCTCGTCCCCCACACACTTTGCCGGGACATGCAGTCTTCTTCACAATCAGGAGCTGGTCCTCTTCCCTCTTCCCGGTCTCGCATCGATTTCCGCTTAACTTACTCTGCGACGACCAGGAGTAGTTTCCAGTGTCGAGGCGGAGAGCACGGTATTTCATGTTTCCTCCGCGGCAGCGGACGGGGCGAACGCGCTTCGGGCCCAACTTGGTCATGGCGGGCGGCCTGCCGAGTTCGAACTTTCTCTTTTTTTGGTGAACGGGCATCCGCCCACCAGTGCGGCGGTGCTTGTGCCGCCTGTCACGAGAAATACCCATGTTGTCGCGGAGAAAAGGAAGGGCAAAAAACACCAGGCGACACCGCGGCCACGAAGCAGAAAAAGAAGGAACAGAGCTACCAGTCCGAATTGAAAAGGAAGCGAGGACGTACTGCGGCAACGAGACGAGGGCGGCGGC
>AVCM01036271.1:0-10786 GCA_000447165.1 Hammondia hammondi
ATCTGCGGCCCGTGGCGGCAGTCCCGGCTGTGCCATGAGCCAAGTGGGTCGGCTGGAAAGTGTAGCTGCAGATAGTGGCAGGAGCAGTCCTCGATCTCCGTTGTTCGTGCGTCAGTCGGCATCTGTTGAGGTCGAAGTCCCGTTAGAGGCTGCTGAAGAAGACGTGGTCGAGCTTGTCGTTATCAAGACGAACGGTGGAATTGACCGTTCGCCTCCACAAACCCGCAGCAACTCGACGCTCAGCGCTGCAGTGTACCAAACGTCTGCCAGTGGAAGGCAATACAACCAGGGGGTTCAATTCGGTTATTCCTCGCGGCAACAACGAACTCCGCACACTCCGGTGGGATCCAAGAAGGCAGCAAAGCTTTTTCAGAGTCCAGTGAGCGACAGAACAGGAGTAGCATCTGAGGCGGATAGTGTGTCAAGGCATGCAACCGTGGTTGCTTCTCGCAAGCTTTGGTCAGCGTCTTGTTCGACGAAGAACTGCAACAGAAAACGTAGCAAGAGCGCCGATGAGACGTCTCCGGGTAGGTCTTTGTCTTCCCGGTGGGCAACGACACGAACGAAGGCCGCCCTCCAACAGCAGAAGAAGCGAAACAGCACGGTGTCGCTACCTAAAATCGTGACCGTTGATTCTTCTGCAGTGGGCAGACGAAGAAGGCAATCGAGTACAAGCAAAGCCGACAGGCCATCTCTGCTGGAGCCACCAAAATCGGAGTGTCTAGAAGGTTACCTTGAGAGTCCCACAGCGCCAAATGCAGAAAAAGGGAGGGTGACGCTTTCGCAACGAGTCAGGTTCTCCTGCGACACCCTCCCCCGAAACTGGTCCTTCGCGCCTCCAAGAAGGTCGGAGTCAAGCAGAGGACAACAGCATCTTAGAGCTTTTGGCTTCTCGAAAAAGCTTTCCCAGAGCAGTTGTGCAGCACTGCCACCAATCGTTCAAAGATTCGTCTCCCACACCGATTCCATATCGGTAGCACGCAGTTGTAGCAGAAAGACTCCGGGAAAGAGCATGAGCAAGAGTTGCACAGAACTGAGAAACATCCAGGGTTTTCGAGCAACTGGGGCGGGAGATCTCATTCAGGCAGCGGTGTAAGCGTTTTAACGAAAGTAAGAGGAATACAGCTGCTTACTTGAAAGTTAGCTCACACCTCGGAGAAATGAGAAATCTGATTAATTAGGCACACACGAACTCCGGCCTGTGTGTTCTGTCTTCGCTACGTTCGTGGTGAGTGAGATCTTCTTACGGAAAGGCCGACCTTGTCTGGTGCCGCGATATGTAGTGATCAGCCTACAGGGTGGAGATTGACGCGGTGCTGCCTAATGAAAACCGACGTTGTCTGCATCCCCACCGTGCATCCTGTATCTGCGCATGCGGAAAATGTCATCAACGGCCCTTGCTTTGGTCAACTCTGTGCTCATTCTTCACGACTGCCGACAAAAACGACTCCACAAGCGTCTCTGGAATCGGACATCAGTGTACGATTCACTCTCGAGATATGGTGAATTGTGCTAAAATGTTACTTTCATGTATAGCGTCATGTACTTGGGGTCGTATTTACTATCCTCGTGTACAGTACGGATCCGAGGCATTAGGTCAAATAAAAAAACTCGATCTTATTTCGCATTCAGAGGGTCCCAGAAAATCCGGGTTCCAGAGTCTGCTACCACATCACACTGGGGCGCACACAGCCGATTGACGTTCGCTACGCCTCGAGTCACGTTAGTTCCAAAGCATTTGATGAGGACTCTGGTTAACAGTGCCAACAACGCCTAAAGGTTATTGACACATCAGTTGGACACACCGGCTTGTTTTCGATGGAAGTGTTGCTCTTCAGGTCTATGGAGATCGCCAGTGTTAGCTGCGATGTTCTACCATTGTGGCCCCGACAATTCCCCGTATGGGTTCCGGTTGTTTACCGCCCACGAGACAGACACAAATGGAAGTATTTCCGAAGAATTTAACGTTACCCTGGACGTGGTCACACCCATTCCCCATTTTTGGAGGCTCGTCGCCGTTACGCACCTGAAAGGGGAGAGCTTACCCTGAAACCATGGCGGGACTATGGCTCACTGCCAGAGCTACAGCGCGTGCTTACGAGCCATTATTCACGAAAAGAAAACAATCACCTAATTGCTTCATCCGGGGCACTTTAAGTGAGAGGAGAACGCCACAGACGAACAGCACCAAGCATGCATAACGAGGCAGGCACCGCTTTTCGCCTAACTAGCAGTTCAGCTCGCCGGCCGTTTTTTGCTGGAAGCCTCGATACATGATGGAAGCACCGCTGAAGACGAAAGACCTGACCGTCTAACTTTCTCTTATGAGACAGCCTTCGGTGAAATATCTGAGACTCCTGTTGTTCTTCCCGAGCTCAAGCGAAATGAGCAGGGTAGTTTTTCAAAGTGTGAGCCGGAACCTACAACGAAGGACACTCTCTTGAGAAACGGTAGCCGTTCCATTCGGACTTGTTCAGACTCCGAGAGGACTTTTTCTAGTGTACACATTGATTGTATTCAGTGGGGACTGATCTGCAACTTATGCTGCACTGGTGAGCTACCAAAGAAAAAATAACCTTTCTGCCTGTGAAGTCGCGAAGACAGCGCTCTACAGCGGAGCACCCCCGACGTCGACGATCTGTTTCAGCCAAACAAAGCGGCTATTAAGCGGTTTGTCTCTTCAATAGTAGGAACTGTTAAAAGTACTCGTGTTTGCAGTGTATGCAGACGTTCTTGACAGCGGCCAGCCTCAGAAGACACAGAATATTTTCCCAGAGTCGCTTGTTCGAAAAACGCTTGCAGGGAGGATCTTTGACGAAAAGTAGGGCTAGCACCGTCAGAGTTTCGTCCTGCAGTATGCGGAGCGTCTCCACGACGCTACCCCAGCTGAGCGAACAGTCGGGTGACTGTGTGCGTATCCGCGGAACACAGCATCAAAACGCTGTGGTGGGAGTGCCAGGGGTGTTTGGCCGATTTCTGTTGGGGTGATGTGTTTTTTGGACTACTTTGCATCCTTTCTGTGTAGTTAATGTGAGTGAAAGGACGTTTTTGCTGTTGTCATGTCTGTCCTTTTGCCGGGTTCCCGGTATTCCGTCCGGTTATACAGTTTGTAGCCACAGTCGTCCGCTCGTGACAATCACCCGCCCGTGTTTTCTGGGTGTAAGTGGCTCTCCCTCCAAGCGGTGTGCGCAAATTGGCGTACATGTTTAGCCGTTTTTTTGTTTACACACATACGTCATTTACCGAAATTCCAGTCGGCGCGGCAGAGAAATCACGAAAATGGCGCCGGAAATTGTTGACGCGCCACTGATTCAGCTGTTAGCAGACGGCTACGGCCATTACCGACAGTTCCTCCTTTCGCAACCCCATGTCGGACCTTTCCTGGAGGCGTCAGATCGCGCCCTCTTGTCTATACTGGACTTCTACAACCCTACTCTTCCACAGTACCAAAGAGTTTCCGCGCGGTGGCCGTTTATGCAGCCAATGGACTTAGTCATTTTTACACTCACGTACCTCACATTCGTTGCCGGCGCCGCAGGCATCAGGTTCTTGTCTTCTAGGAGGCAACAGAGTGCTAGCTCTGGCAGCTATGAAGTTGACAAGCCAGTGAAACGAGGTGATGTGGCGCCATCACGGCCGTCTCTGGCGGAAAAGATGAGTTTTATTTTGCTCCTTCAAATTGTCTACAACATCTTCCAGGTACGCGGCAGCATGTTGCTCTCATGGACAGCTGAGGCTTCTACTCACCGCCTCTTCAGACCCTGTTGTTTTTTGTTGCCCGCTGTTTCTTTCGGTGTTGCAGCTACCGTTGAACACAACCACGATGCCTGCTCCACACACCCAGCCACGTAGTCTTTCAGACAAAGCCAGCGTTTCCCGTGTTTCGGCGAATTGGACAGATCTATGTTGGAACCTTCAAGAGAAAAAAAAACTCTTCACTTGTTGAGGGTAGCTTTTGCAAGCTCGATAGAGGGGAAGGTGATGGCAATGCCTCGCGGGGAACGCTTCCCTGATACCTCTGTAGGTGCGCTTGCCTTCGTACACAGTGCGTGGTTGCACAAGGCAAGATAAATGCGCGCAGAGCATCCGGTCACGTGTTCTCTTCGCACTGTAATGTGCTCTTTCGGCCTCTATGAGGTCAAGCATCTTCTGGATGTCCGGTGTGGTGGGGCTGTAGCACCTGTTTGAAACTCTGCTGAAACGAGTCTTTTCCTCTTTGCTGTACGCGATGCCACCTCGCGCGTGGCTGCGATGCTGTCTTCATTCAAACAGTCATCCGAATCCTTCTGCGTGCCCCACACTGCGCCCCTGAAGATTCGAATTCTCGCGATCTTGTTTCATGTGTGCTTGTGTGTGTGTGTGTGTGTGTGTGTGTAGGTCGTCACCTGCTCCTACGTCGTGTACAAGGCCATGTCTGTGTATATAGCAGAGGGATACACCATTGTATTCAACAAGTTTGACCCCTCTCGACAGAACATGGCGGAGATTGTTTGGCTTTTCTACTTGTAAGGCACTTCTGAGGAAGAGTGTGCCTCCGTTGACAGAGTTTGAAGCAATGTGAATCCGCACGAGCTCGATGCGGGAACGCATCTCGGGTCTTCTCGTTCGCGTCACCTCTATTTCCACCGAAGCAACACGCAAGGGGACTCATGTAGCCACGACAGGTGGTCAGGCCGTCCTGAGTGAATGGAAGTGAGAAATCTTGAATTAGGTGAAATGTCTTTTTGGGCCCGGACCGCGGGAATGACAGAGAGATGGCGGGTGACTGCCTACGCCCAGCAGACCTGTTTCCGAGGCCGAGACAACATGTAATTTGTTTTTCAGGCATCGTTGATGCCGGGGCTGTACACCTGTCGATTGATTGTCTCCCGAGACGGTAATTTAACACCCGCAGCTGTGTCACGGAGGTTATGTGTCGCCCACATAGCATCTCTGTGAATTCCGATTCGCGATGCGTGTGTTCTACAGAACAAAGGTGGTCGACTTGCTAGACACTGTCTTCATCGTGTGCCGAGGGAAGTGGGCGCAGTTCTCATTCCTGCACATTTACCACCATGCGTCGATTTTGTACATGATGTGGGTGAACGCGAGCGTCGGCTACGACGGGGACATCTACTTCGCTGTCGCTGCCAAGTGAGTCGAGTATTCACCGGGATACGTGGGCTGCGTACACCTACATTATAGGCCGCGACTTGCTTCGCCGTATCACTGTCATGACAGAATCCGTCAGTAGTTAGTGCTGAAAACACGATTCGGTTTGGTTGCATTCGCTGCTTGACGGTTCAAACCCGGGTGTGCTTCCCGAGCTAGAGCGGCATGATTCTCCAGCTAGTTAGTCCCGTTCGCGAGAAAAGCCGTAGGTGTTTTACCGCCGTTTTCTATTTTTCGGCCTCTGCGACCTCTTGAGGAGCAACAGTCTTTTCGTGAGCGCTTGCGCGGAACAACTTCGGACACCTGACCGTGCTCACAGCCGCGACCACTGATCGGTTTACAAGCTACAGGGGGTTTCCGTCTTGGTGTACCAACGTTTCATGGCACCACTCCCGAGTCTCCGTTAAACAGGATTGGCTTTCAAGTATTGTTCATTGTAAAGGCGTTCTGTTCAGTGGTCAGTGCTCTGTGGAAACGTTTCGGAACACGGTAGTGGAACATACAAGGGAATTCGTGTGAAACGCGTTTTGGCCGCAGTTCTTGGAACAGTGAGCGATGCACCGATTCCCTCGTTACAGTGTAGCATCCTCATTTCTTGCTTCTCGATGTACCCGAGTAAATTGTCGAAATCTTTTGCGGCCGTGTGATTCCTTGTGTGGTTGCCAGCGGCGCGATCCACGTCGTGATGTACGCGTACTACCTGATGGCGTCGCTGAACATCGGTGCGGCGAGGTACATCAAGCCTTTTATTACGCGAATGCAGATGACACAGTTTTTAGGAATGCTTGTCCAAGGATTTTATCACATATGCTTCTACCAAGACTGTCAGTATCCCATTCGAATTGGAGTGGTGTACTTGGGCTACATTATTTCAATGTATGTCTTGTTCGATCGGTTTGCGAAGCGCACTTACGGCACTAAGAACGCGGGCAAGGGAAACGCATGTCAGAAGCCTGTTCGGGCGGCCGGAACGTCGCCCCGGGGAGGCGCTCGGAAAGCCGATTGATTCAGACCATTTAACAATTTTAGAGACGGGTGAACACGTGCACGGGGCACAGGAATGCGCTGCCTGGACACCGGAGGTCGCACCATTTCAAGACCTCAGAACTTGTTTGCTCTCATCCAGGCGACGTCGTGTGTGCGTGCGTGTAGTCACGTGTCCCGTGCCAGGCGCTCTCTCTAAATGCTTTTCCACAATGGGTTGTGTTGCTTTGTTCGTTTTTCTGGGCTCTGGATTCAAATACAGAAAGGAGCCGTTACTTCTGCGGCGCGGTCCTCGTGAGGTGGTATAGACACTTTGTTGGCGGTTCAAAATAGCTTCCTTGTTCCGTGTGAAAGCAAAATCTTCAGTTTGGCGCTTTGGGTGAGCCAACGATCAAGAATCTCGAGAGCATGTGCAGTTGTTTTATTCATTGGCGAAGGTCTCGCGGAGAAAGGCAAGGAATGTTTGGATAGTTTTCCGGTTTTTCCATTCAACAGTTGAAACGTTCTCTTGTCCGAGGTGAGAAAGAGATAATGTCAGGGCCGGTGCATCTTGGTAGGCAGCCGACAACCTCCATCTGCTCCAACTTTGGCCTTAGGAGGACTTCAAGCGCTGCTGTCGCCTAGCACTTCATTCCTCTTGTTTCCTGGTTAGCTACTAGATTACTCACTTCCATTTTGAGTCCAGCGGGGGTTGCGAATTTTCTTCCGTGGACCCGCCAGGTGCGTCCCATCCCCTCCTGCGGGAGAGCCCGGCATCGCCGGCCCCGCGCTCGTTGGATGCAAAGTAGAAGCCCTGGCAACTGTTTCTTTCACCTCCCCTTTGAGGCAAACAGACACGACAACCGTTCCTGCGTGGAGATTTTTGACGTATTTTTTGTGGTGACCGACCGTGGTGTGGAAACACACTTCTGCATTGAAATGGTGGAGAAAACGATGCCGGCGCGAGATGTGGGAGGAGGATGGCTGACGCGGCCAGTGGGCGAGAAACTTTTCATCCATCTCTGCATGAGAAGTCATTTTTCCACATGACGACGGGCACGGACAAAAAATATGAAGAATCATCTTGCAATTTAGACCGTGGTGATGGGGAGAGCGGCTCTGTCGCTTCAAGGCAGGCCAGGGGACTGTGTTTCGCTCGTGAGTTTTTTCTGGAGGGTTTTCTCGAAGACAACGAGAAACGCTTCAGTCCCTTGCGCCTTGCAGCCATTTCCCTTCATGGTGTGTAGAAGCAGCGTCCTCGTTATCTGAGTGGTTACGACGGGCTTGTCGTAAATTTCCGGTGTATCAAAGGGAATCCTTCGTGTCTACCACGTTACAATTGTTTAGACAGAGAAACCTGGTTGGTGTGCGGAAGAATACTGGTAGTCAGGCTCCACAAGAGTGATTGTAACCTAACTACATTTCTGCATCTACAAAAGACTCGACGATTCTGTCAACTGCCAAAGGCACTGCAAGAATACCCTTTCCTCATCCTAAAAGGTTGGATTACGTGCCAGCTGCTTCCCTGTCTACAGCTATCTAACGCATTTACTCCCCAGACGTCCATCAGTTCCCCACTTCTACTTTTCTAAGTGGAATCCGTCGCCTATACAGCGAAAGCCAGATACTCACTAGATTCAGTCACCAGTTGCTTTTCTGCCTCAAAGAAGTCCGAACACCACCCAAAGAACCGTCGCTACATTGGTGCGTAAACATGAAAAGTATATATATATATATTTGAGGCGCTGTTGCGACATATACACAACTGCTTCGTGTTGATTCTACAGACCCTTGCTCATAGGCATGAAGATGTGTGTATGTCCAGTTGTGAAGAGTAGCCGGAGCGGGCATTGGGTAGCTTCACTCGAAGCTCACTGTAATCACATCTGTCTGTGTACGAACGTACAGGGTTTCGAAGAAGCCTCTTAGAAATGTATCGCATTCATTTTTGTAACCAGTGTGTTTTCCCCGGGGGTTTCCAAGCGCTTCCACTACAATGATTGATGCTGCTGTTTTTGTGGTAGCAGGATATGCATTTACTTTTCAAATCTGTCCATATGCAACCATTATGCGTCTGTGCGTCGACAAGCAGGTATATGTACCTATACATATTCTACTTGAATGGAGATGGATAACCCTGTGTAGCCTTCGAAAACTACAAGCGCACCAGGTTGCCTTAGACAACAACTCTCAGAATAATACTCCAAGCATCCGATGTGACTGAACACTCATGCTCGAACCTCACATGTTGGCTATCTTCTCACTTTGCTCTTGTTACGTGATTATTACAGGAGAGGTAGTACCTAACAGAACAGATGCGTGCAAATAAAAAAAGAAGCTATCTTATCACACATAGAAACGTATCGACGTCGTGCCTTCTGGCCTGGCTCCGTTGTTTCACTCCAGTATGCAGTCCTAACTTACTCGTCTCGAAAAAAAAGATGTCCGGGTGCATCAGTTCAGCCGCGCGCACATTCGTACATTCTAGACAAAGTGGGCGAAACCGCGGGAGGCTACGTAGCATCACAAATGCCACCACACAGAACAGGCTCTGCCACAAGTCTTAAATAAGTGTCCGAGTGACTACGACGCTGCGTGGAGTGCAATCCTAAACAATACGGTGGGTCGGTTATCGCCTCCTCGCAAAGAAATAAATCAATCAGCAACGTTACTCTTCCAGTCCAGGGCAGTCAACAGTCCCACACTGACCTACAAAATGATGATGAAATCTGTCCGATGTCACTACCGCCTTGAGCAAATCAATTCGAAGACGCATTTCCGGAGTAAGACACTGATGAAATAGAAAAGGTGGCAGACAAGTTCATCGACAAAGGATAGTCCACCTGGGTACACGTAACGGTCACAGGCGGACTGCGTTACATTCTTCGACAGAGGTGTCGTCTCGCTTCTGTCAATACTGAAGCCAAACGCGTTTGATGTAAAACCCTAAGCTCTAAACAGCTCATGACACTTGAATACAGACTGCGTACAAATGAGTAAGATCCCTTCAGGACGTACGATCATGACTCGAGAGCAAGTTTACACGTGTGACTGCCATTTGCGTACATTCCCACAAATATGACGGACATCGGAAAAAGGAGAAACTGCCACAAAATGCACATTTTTACTCTGCTGGGCACGCCAGTAATCCTTCTTTGACACAAAACCGTTCCATGTATCTGCGCCCTCCCCCCCACAGTGCCGACGTACCCAGCCCTGCTGGGCTTCCCGATCACACACAATGCGGCTTTTTGGTCACGGATCACACAACTGGCTGAACAAGCGAACAACTTAACCACTCCTGGAACCCAGATGTGGAATTGTTCAAAAACCTGCGATCTGCGTAACTATGAAGGCACTCCGCGTTGTTCTTATTCACGACAAATCCTTGAGCATCAACATTCGTCTCACTCATTGCCGCTCGTTCTGAAAGGTAAAATGACGATCATCTGGGACGCCGCTGTGGTCTTTGTGTCAGCCTAGATAATGGAAGGGTGCCAAATCCCTCGGGCTGGAGTGTCGAGCTTTTCGGCAAAGAAGTAAACTGTTGGGTGTAAAAGCCTCGCAGTCGTTCACAACTTGGGCGTTGCTGCCGGAGCATTTCCCTTCATCTGTTCGATAAATTCAGCAGCCGATCCGTTTCCTTCATCGAGGGCCCTCATTTCCCTTGCGTAAATTTCGCGTTTTATGGAACTGGAGACATAACGGACAGTGAAACTGATGGGTTGAGTGCACGACGTTTGCTCCATTCTCACACATTTCTACATACTTAGCGACGTAGTGTCATGCGAAGCAGTGCCTGGCATTCAGGCAAGGCGTCTATCTATAGTGTTTAAGACCAAGGACAAGAGACTTGGGACCGACGGAACAACTCCGACAGACCTTTGTGTATCGACGATGTTGAGGCTACCGTGTCCGGTACGAAGCTCATCGTCGATTAGCCACCGAAACACATACAACACAAGAAATCAGTCAATTTAGTAGAGAATCACTCATGAGTGTGCTGAATGAGACGCAAAAAATATGCAGAAACTCTGCACCTTCAGCTCACTGCTTATTAAACGAAACTCGAGTTGTGATTCCACGTTGCGAGCGTTCGTGAAGCAGCACTAACAGTCTTACCCGTAGACGACACGATTTTCCCCAAACGCTGCAACCGAGGCTGCCAAACTCCTTGCAGTCTTGAGTACTTCAGCGTCTCCTGCGACATCGCGAAACCAACCAGCAATTCACTTGTGAGACGTGCAATTCCATGTGCCTGTCTTACGTTAAACAACCTCCAGGTCTCCATGCCCGGAACGGCCTGTATGCTCACGTACCAACTGCCACACTGTCGACGATGCGGGCGGCTAATGCCTCAGTACCCGTCCAGCGTTGTCCTCGCAGCATTGTTGACGTCCACAGGCTTCTGTCAATTTTAGACTGAATGACGGCGCACATGCCTGAGAATGACACAGAAGGTAGGCCGAACAAAGAATGAACGCTGTTTCGTCCAAAAGACTTTGGAAGTGAAATCGGACGGGCTCACACTTTTGCTGTGTATATTCTGTGATAATCCTGGTCGACGCGAATAATAATGACACGGGAAGGCCTCGTCTGCAGCGCCACGCAAGTTAACGAGGACTTTGTTGACTGGCAGAGATGTGCTTGTACCCAGTGCTTCGTACCACGT
>AVCM01036272.1:0-14207 GCA_000447165.1 Hammondia hammondi
TATATATAGAGAGAGAGAGAGAGAGAGAGAGGGAGAGAGAGAGGGTACGTAGCATTTGTTGAATAAGGGGATGCATCGCTAGGCTGCTAAGCAGGCACGAGCATATGGCGTACAAAGTGGAATGAGCCGCTGTGCGCAGCAGAGTGGATCTTCCAGGACGTCTAAGCACTTGCTTGGGAAGCGGAGTGGTGCGTCTACGAATGTGGCTAGCTCCAATTGAATGAAAATTGAAATTTGGCTTTTGGGGGGTAGGTACACGCACGTAGAAAGCCGTGTCTGTGGTTCTCCTTGTGGCAACCCAATGTCATCTTGAGTTGTCATTTTTCGACAAGCCGGTGGTGGGTAACAGGTCAAGGCCGCAAGCTACGCTATCCAGCAGCGCCGAGGCATAGTGTGGGGAAGGAATCCTAACAATCAGAAATATGCGTAGAAAAACAGCGTCTCAAAGCATTACTTCGTTTCCGTGCAGTGATGGGGACGCTCCGACTTCTGTCGCACATTCACTTGTATGCCACTCTGTCTTTCATAGCGGGAGAAAGGAAGCACAAGGGAGACCATGTACTGCCAGTAGGCCTTGTCCCTCTCCTATGAGGGTAGCGCAACGGCACCAAACAGTGCCATGTTTGTTTTTTAACGTTCCTCTACTTTTGTCTGCATGACGCTCGAAGCCGCGTGGTAAGTTTGTGAACCTCTTGTTTCTGTCCTGTTTCAGGAGCTGTATCTTGTTCTCTTTCTGCTCAAGCTCTTTGTCTCTGCTCCCGCAAACGAGCCTCTGAAAGTCATGATCTTTGTCAACGCCATCTCCTACGTCTATCGTTTAGATCCTATTCTCAGGTAAAAACCAATCCTGGCGACGACTGCTACAGAAGGCGTGTTGTGGTTCCACGGGAGAACAGCGAAGAATTTGCGTGGCCGTGGTGTCTGCTAGGGAGGCACCTGCATGCAGACGCTTCAAGGCCCGTCGCTCTCTGTCACCCTCCGTCACACGTTTCGAAAGAGAACAATCTGCACTCGAGGGTGGAAAGCGATCGTATTTTTCAGCTGTCTAAACTGTACGGTCGGTTCTCTCCGCTGCGGTAGAGATCCCGCTAATTCAGCTCCACCGGCGGTTTTGCCTTTTGAATGCACCATACGTGTCTGTGTGTGAACTCAAAGCTGGCAGTTCCCTCTGGGTTGTCTTACCGTACGACTGCGAGGAAGAATTCGGGCCACGCAGCAAACATGTTTTTCGGTTCACTGCCACTCAGCGCCTCTCTGCGGGGGCTACGGCGGTGTCTTCTCCGGAGTCTGAGGCCTCCAAAAAGGGTGTTGTAGACGGGAGAGCTCGTGAATGCTTCACTTTGACCAAATGGA
The DNA here is from genome assembly GCA_000447165.1 of Hammondia hammondi. Taxonomy (NCBI): domain Eukaryota; phylum Apicomplexa; class Conoidasida; order Eucoccidiorida; family Sarcocystidae; genus Hammondia; species Hammondia hammondi. Next base: position 1,354 of record AVCM01036272.1, read on the forward strand.
GTGGCGAGCGAGCGCGCACGAGACGCGTTAGGGATTGGGGTGCAGCAGAACTGTTGTTCGCTTGTTTCATGTATGACAGCCTGACGCGTAGCGTGTCGATATGATTCTGCACGAAGTCATAGCCAAACGACTGTTGGATGTATTGCGACGGTCGCGAAAGGAAACGTGTCTCTTCTTTCCGTTCTGAACGCTCAGCCTTGTCCTGGGTCGCGACAAGCACCAAGCATGCCAGCGAGGTGGCTCCAAGGGTGCCCCTTTGGCCGAAGTCGTTGGACTACACTCAAATCTTCAACAGAAGCAAAGGCTGAAGCGCGTGGAAAGGTAGGCTTTTCATCTTTTCCTAGTGTACGCTCATAGAACCTCTTCATCCGTTGTTCATGCTCTTTAACCAACAGTTTCCGTTGATGATCTCGTTGAGAAGCTCACCGAAGGTAGACCGAGACCATCGGTGTTCAGTCCTAAATGACCCGCCAGCTCATTTTGCAAAGGCTTTTTGACGACCTGAATTCTCGGCGAGAACGATGACTGCGGACAGTTGCACGGTGACTCCGGATTCACTAGGCATTGGAGACTCGTTTTCCTGTGACAGCTCGAATCCTACAGCCTGGTCTTTTCTTGCGACCGAGAGCTGCCGTTTGGTCTGTTTCCCACCGACAGGTTCCAGAGCGCGAACCGCGCTGTGATCGTGTGCACGGATGTCGCATGTAGAGGTCTGGACCTGAAGCAAGTGAAGGAGGTTATCCACTTTCAAGCTCCTCGGTCGCCCTCTATCTTCGTTCACAGAAGTGGACGAACAGCCCGGGCGCAGCAGTCGGGTGAGCCGCGGAAGGGGAAATCTTGTCGCGACCTCGGTCGGTTGTGTTTAGTAACTAGACGCGAGAATTGTTATTTCCGTATTTGTTGAAGGCCACTAAAAGAGAGCGTGCAGGGTTACGGGGCGGGGGCAGAGAGGGCAAGAGGGCAGCCTGTGAAACGATAATGTTTCTGTGTTCAGTCGACCGTTCAACAGGCAGAACAAAAGCCTTGTACCTGTGTAGTAGGTTCCGGTTTTTACTTTCATTGCCTTGTTCTGCAATGGGGCTGCAACCGCGGATGTTCTCGTTTCCTGTCACTGTCATACCTGTGCATCGGTCTAACCTCAGCGCAGTTCATATGCTTAACACCTCCACGTTTTGTGCGTCTTCAGGTGAAACAGTTTGCGTTTTGAGCCCGAACCAAGTCATTGACTGGCTGCAGGTGCTGAGGCCGGTGCAGATCAATGTCGGAGAATTGGACCCGCCTGCATGCATGCACAAAAGCTCTCGAGTGTACAGTCAGCTGACGAAAGTGAAGAGAATTCTCACAATCGCAACTCAGATTGAATCTGCGGGACATCACGTAAGAACGGACGAGAGCATCATTTCAAGACGTCTTTCAAAAGAAACGATTTGGTTAAACGTTTGTGGGACCTGTCAACAAATTTATCACGCTAGTTGTGGGGTCGCCACCATTCTCGGTGCTTGTTCCTTGGTGCTCTTTTAGGATTTAGTGCTTGAAGTTCCATTATCTCGCGCGAGAGACGCCCAGTTCGATGAGATGTTACTGTAAAGTGGACCGGGTGCTCTATGTTGGGCAAAGTGTCTTCTGCGATCGTAGAGCGTGCACGTTTGAATACACAGTGCTCTTTCCTTGACACGAGTGCAGCCGCACCGGGGATTTTACGGGAGTTCCTCAGTACAAGTTTTTACAGGTGCGATACGCGGTGCGTACACTGTAAATCGGTTTGGTTTCACGTGCAGAAAGCTAAGGAACGACGGGCAACTTCATGGTTGAAAAAGGCTGCGCAGGCGGCTGATATTATGCTTGACTCGGATATTTCGGAAGACGAAGAGGCGTCAGCGAGGAGTGCAGCTCAGGCCAGGACGACGTCAATTCTAAGGACGGAACTGTCTCAGGTGAGCAGACGAGCTCTGTGTCGTACGGCGCATGCTTACAGTGGATCATCAATGTGCCAAGCAGTTGCTGGACACGTCGAAATGAGACTCGTGTGGTGTCGAGAGTGAGACAAGTCTGCATCCGCCGCGAATGGGACATGGGGTGAATGTGGCTTACAGCCGACAAAGTGCTGACGTATATGTATATATACATATATATAGGGAAAACCAATGTCTGTGCTCAGGAATAAACATGTGGTTTCCTTGAAATGCTACTAACGTAATTGTGAGGTGGTGGTTTGTTGCGCGCAGCTTGTCAAATCTCTCAAGCTCCTTTAGCACTTTCTCGGATGAACCAAAAAACGAGCCAGGAGGCTGCACGGCAAGCCGCCTCAATCAAAGGCTGTCTTACTCGGATGAGGCTTCGACGTTGGGGCTTTTTTGACCCATCAGCGGCTCATGCTATGTTAACTACTGGCGTTTCTGTCAAACGTTTGATGCATCCTCTCGACTTGGTAGTAACTCGAACTCAACAACTTTGTGGTCGGGGTCCCGACAACCGTCTATTCATGTTGGTCAATCCGATTCAATATTGATTCTCCTGCAGCAAACCTGGAACGCTCTACGGCGGTCCACTTTTCCTCTGGCGTTCTGCCAGTTGTTGCGTCTACTGATGTCGTCACAGGACTCCTACGATTATGGTGTGGCCCGTTGTCTTTGTAAGGCGCTGCAAAACGCAAGAGGAAAGGAAGGCATGCTTCATTTTCCAGGTGGCTTCTGAATGTGGTTGCGCTTCTCTGCAGCCGTAGCATAGGCGTGTTTCCGAATTCCTTGCCAGTGGCCTAGTTTTCAAAAATATAATCTTCGCCAGATTTGCACCTTTCTGCGAAAAACCGCCCACTTCTTTCGTGGTACGTTACGAGTATTTTCGCTATCGCAGTGGTTATTGCGAAAAGAAAGCGTCTCCACGATTGCACCAATTGTCAGAGGGATGGTCTCTAGTTGTCAGCTGCTTACATATCTGAAACGCCGACATTATATCAAGAAAACTGTTCTTTGAAGGTATACGCAAGCTCCATCAGCGGGAAAGGTACAAAGACCCTAAGAACAAGGGTGGTAATAACTGCAGGGTCTTCTGTACGTTAGCGCGGTACAGGGCCTATCAATGAGGCTGACGCAAGTTGAAAACTCTTTTATCCACACAGTGGTCCCTTTCCTTGCCTCCAGTATTATCATACCAATGACGTTGTTTACTTGTAGAGCCGCTTCAGTGAGTGCGGCGGAACGCTTAAGCATTTTAACATCGATTTAGGTTCTCACACGCATATCATTGAATGAAACATGCCGTGCTGGCACAACGTTTTTAACCCCTCCCACCCCCCGCTCTCCCACTGTTATGAATGAAGCTCGACCGCAGTGTTTTCGGCCGAATCAGTGTCCAATCGCATATTCACGAATACACAAGCACGTCGACAACACATAACTAGGATATGCACGGATCAGAGAGTGTCCTTGTTGCCCCTGTTGCTGCAACAATAAGGTGGCATTTGACGAAAATTTACGAAAGCTAATGGTCATGTCGCTCGTAGCCAGACTCCGGATTACTCGTACCTGTGCAACGGTAGAATTGAGAGTATGACAGTAACCGGATAGGGACGACCACATCGTCGAGAGTGGGGAGCATCTACAAGACTTCAGCACACGATAGAGGCACATGTGCCGTCAGTTGAAGTACATCACCACAAGATAAGAACGCAGATCGTCTTAGGTTGACAGTTAGTTGCAAGGCCATGTGCAGGGACAAGCGGACACCCCGTCAGTCGCAGTTTCTGCAGACTTCCTTTGCACAGATCTCCATATGAGCAACCAACACTTAACCACGAATAACATGTGATTCGAACACAGGTTGTTGATTGCTTGATACGATCGGTAGGGTGCAGAAGCAGCCACCACACTCCAAGGCTGCCACACATGCAGGAACCTTGTGTCGTTACCTGAAAACGTTGGAGAAAATTTGAAGCCCCAACCCATGTACAGACAACTGTGCACAATGGTGACCACCGAGGGGGGACAACAGGTGCCAAGAACTTTTGTTTCTCCTCTTGTGGCTACCGATGTTGATTCTGCGCTCATTCAAGGGAACGATATGCTGAGAGTTGACGAAGGTATGCAGGAGATAAATGAAAATGCAGCACAGGAGGACCGTACCGCTGATCGCCACATGGTGTCCGTGTAATGTCGTACCAACGTATAAGATGTAACTGTCGCTATGGTGGCCTGAAAAAGCAATCCACGGGGTCGGATGAAATCTGTGACAGACGACATCCTCCCTATATTTCCAAGATATCACTGGATTAAGTGCTGCGTAATTCATGCATCTCGCGCATTAACAGATAGGAACGTCAGCGTCCACGTGATTCTTTGACGGGGAATGCCTTATTAGGATGCACTTATGTATACTTGCCAGAGACATCCTGATCTGTTGGCAAGAGGCGTATGCTTGCTTCAACCAGAAATACCACTGTCTGTAGCCAACTGCCTCGAGTATGCCCTTGGTTTTGTAGTGCGTCGGCAGCTGTTCGTAGACCCCATTTCGTATGGTAAATCCGACGGCAATCGTCTTCGGAAAAGCAACTGGCGAATGCCTAGAGAATTCCGCTTGCAAGGAAACATGTCTGGTGTCACCTCGGGGTTTTCACTTGGTTCTACGAAGTATATTTCACGAGGGCCCTTCGCTTGTGCATGTCATCTGTATATTGTTCTTTGCGCTGGAGGTACTCGTCCGATTAACAACCGCCCAGTTCCCTTTCTTCGCAGTTCAGATGGCAATGACATGGTAAAGAGGGAATTTGAGGATGTAAACCCTCTGTCAGTGGGGTGCGCTTCTGGACATCGTCTGTTTCAGTAACTGATCAAACGCTCATCTCTTGTCTTGATTTGCCTCCTCGGCGTGGGACGGCGTTAATCCTGCCCACGAACTGACATCTATACACGTCTGTCCTTGCAGGGAGAGATTGGGTCCGCGGGGACCGTCTTGAATAGTTCGTCGGACGGGAATGGGAAGCCGCAGCTCCCCTTTGGATTCGTCGGCAATCAAAGCACCTGCGTAGCTGCTACTTCTTATTGGATGCTCGTGCTCACATGTCCTGAAGCGAGATGGCCACATGCCGTTTAGACTTGAACGGCCACAACTTACACCGTCGAAAGTCCTAAAGGTGTGCCGGCCACCATTCGTCGGTGCACTGCTCCGTCGAGGGCGGACGGGCACATGTATGCAGAAGAGACGACTGGCTGCATCTTCGCCTCTTAGGCTGCAAAACTGTGCTTTCGGCCGCATTGAAGCAAGACACGGAACACGACTTCGAAGGGTTCTTGAGTCATTGCTTTTTCCATCAGGATTATGAAAACTGTGGACAGTTTCCTCATCGGGATCTGGAAGAGTCCAAGAAACAATGTTATTTGGTTCACCCGCCGGAGCACGCTCCCCTCCAGATATCGCTGAATTTGCTGTCCTGAACAGCTGACTACACATGCCAGATAAACGCCGTTCCCGCGTCCCTTTGAAACTGAACCGAGAAGCTGACTGACTGCTACGCTCAATGCTCGCAGGCTCACCACGCCCGGAACCGAGACGAACTAGCTTGGACATCTTCGTGGGCTTTGACTCCGTACGTCTGAGTTCTCTACGGGTGAGCAACCGGAAGAAACATCTCAGATTGAAACTTCGTGGTGTATCGGTCGCTTCAACTGCAGGGGGCACTTCAGTCATGGCAGGCGGCTGAGCTGGAAGTCACACTGGTGAGAAATAAAGCGGTGAGTCGTACGGTAAGGGAAACACCGACCAGCTCATGACATTCGTTCACCGAGCAGGATGAAACGATGTTCGGCCCGTGGGAAACTTGAGGACACGGGACAGGCACGGAGGTGCGAAAAGCTTAAACGCCTTTATGGAATGATGCTTTGGGGGATCGAACGGACACAATGGGAAATCAGCCGGAGCTTTCTGTAACTGTGGACGCCCCACCCGGTGCTGTACAGTAAGAGGGTAAATTTCAGTGTCTCCCCTCCTGCGGGTCACGCAAGGTAATCAGCCAGAGAGTAACAGACGAAACGAAACACGTTACAAGAAAGGAAGCAGCGTGGCGCCAAGGCGATATGCTACGAAACGTGTCTAATGTGAATCAGTCATGCCGGGATATTCATCTCACTTCAAGCAAAAGCCATCGGGTGTGAAGAATAGGGAACCCAGCAATATATATTCGGCAAAGAGGGAACGGAAGACAACACTGTGATTCAAAAAAGTGTTTTGTCTTCCGCAGACAAGGCAACAACTGTGACAAAAGGGTCCCGCTCTAAAACATCTGCACCGAACAAACTGACGACCTCGAAATCCACGAACCACCTCAACTGCTGGACATTCGTTGCCTTCTTTCTCTGACAATGGCGAAATGTACAACGTGTCTGTTGTGCTATAGTTGACTCTCACACTCTAAAGCTGTGATCCGCTGCAAAGCATCTCAGCTGTGCTCATGCCGGCAGTAATGTGACCAAAAAACACACTGGCCATCCTCCTTTACATCCAGCCCGCCGGGTGTAGCCAACAGGAGTGCAGAAAAACTTGATTACTCTTCCCACGTTTTGCTACTTACTGGTTCATATGGGCCCACCCTCTCCACAAGGTTCCTAATCATAAATCTCATGGAGCAAAGAGGGAGAACGTAAAAACCGTTATTCACTCCGTTTCAGGCTGTCATATATGCGGCACCTTAGCGAAAGGTGTGTCGGCTGCTGCAGTCTCCCAAATCTCTTAGGAGGACTGCCGTTCAACGAAGTAATCCAATTTCATCCAATAACAATCGGCTTCTACCCGACCCGCCTCCTTGATGCACTTCATCGGCAAGATTCACGATAACCGTATCGCTGACGTTGACTTGAGCAGAGAGTAATCACAACTGGTCTGGCTCGACCACCGACAAAGGAAGACAGACGCGGCAGAACTACGGCTGCACCGACTCGCGAATGAAAGAAGCGTTTTGTATTGAAAAGTGCCTGTTTCGACATTGAGCGTCCTGTTTAACTACATAAGGACGTTATAATGTCGCCGTCGCGCAAACGCTACAGCAACATGCCCACGAAGACGCTATCTGGCTGCTACAGTTAAACAGACATCTTAACACAGGATGGCACCTAGTATGTACGGTGGTGCCAGGCAGACGAGTTTCTGGATGAAAATGTATCCTCTATCCAGTAACGTAATCTCAAAATACTCCTACTGAGCAGGGGACACCTGCGTCCTGGTGACTCTTGTTCCAGCCAAATCACAATCAGTTTTTTCGCGTGGTCGGCTTTGACAAAGTATCAGAATGACTACTTGATCCGTAACACAGTCTTGCAACCTGCTCGAAGTGTGGCGGCTATTCCGCGTTACATGCGGTCGCCATTCTTCCACAACTGTGACTAGGCCCCCCCATCAATTAAGCAAAAACAAGCGGCCCTCCTTTCTAGAAATATCTCCACTGTGAAGTGTTACCACAACCACTCGATCAGTCGACAAATTCTGGGTTTCCGACGTCTATTTGTTGTGTCCCGACGTCCGTGTCAAATGCCCGAGACGTCAGATGAAACTGCGAACAAGCATCGTGTGACAAATGCGACAACAGACTTTAAGATACAGAGCGACTCCGTTCCTGGCACTCCCAGCGATAGGCATCGCGACAGACCGAATGAAGAGCCCGCACTCTAGCCTCGCAAAGCCATTTCCACACAGGCAACGAACCGACATGCTCTTCACCGCCGCATTTGCGCCCAGCGTCTGCGCGCTTTCGTCGACGGCAACCCCATCGTCCTTTTTTTGTAACTTTTCTTTGGCCGCCATCGCAGCAAAAGCGGAAGCGGAGGACCTCCCGGCGGCACAAGTGGCAAAGTCCCTCCAGGTGGCAAAAGCGGCACGGTTCCACCAGGCGGCCCAAGTGGAATCATCCCTCCCGGGGGCAAACGTGGCATCTTCTCTGCCTCCGGAATAGCCTCAGTCGCACAATTCTTACCATTCGGCCACCGCACCCCCAAGCTGCTAAACACTTCACCGTCAGACGGGACTGAACTCAGATAACTACTCAATATCGACGACTGCGCCTCAAAGTCGGAAAAAAACGGAGAAAGGAAAAACACAGAAGCGTCAGCGTGACCGTGGTAAAGGTGATGGAAGCGGTCAAGGTCTGCGTAGCTCGCAGACGGCGACCGAGCGAGATGGGAAGTTGCAGAGCCAAGGGCTCTACAGGATAGCAGCTTGGAAACAGCCAAATCCGGCGGGTAGACGAGGTCGTCAAACACGCTAGGAGAACATTGTTCCAAACGCGTGGACCATCCTCGGCTACATGGAGAGTCGGAGTTGTGAAAAACAAATTCCGTAACGGACCGGTCGTTCGACGCCGAGCTTCTGGCACAAGATACAGCGCGCGATGAGAAACATCGGGCGCCAGAAAAAGCAACAGTTCGGAGAGAAGAGATCCTCCACGAAAGGTGTGGAAATGGGTCACCTGTGTTCAGCTGCCCAGAAGAAGACAGTGCTGATGCATTCACGGTCACCCTAGACACGAGTGCAGTTTCGCTGCAGCGACTACGGCCTTCGAACACTAAAAAACGTCTCCTCTCATACCGCCTAGAATCTCTCAAAAATTGACGGTGCGTCAAACAGTCACCATGCCCGTCTGGGATTGAGACAGCTGCACCACCAGAAATCGCCGGGTGTCCAGCAGAACTTACGGCCCCGTTCGACTGCATGCGTCTGACGGATCCAGTTCCCGGAGAAGGACGTAAAGAAAGGCAAGCCTTGTGCCGATCGGAAGAGTAGGAACGGCCACCATAGCTTATTTTCCTTTTCTTCTCAACGCCAACTGCGGTAGGGGACACCGGGGGCAGCTCAGCCGCGGTCACGGCTTGATGCCCGAATCCCGAATATGGCTCGAGAATGCATGGTGACCCGCAGAGAGAGTCGTCAACGCAGCTGACTCTAGCTCTTAGGTCCGAATGAATGGAGAGCCTTTCAGGGGCCCCTACCTCTGAGGAGAACCGGGGTTCATGCTGACCGCAAAGCAGTCTGTTTGTTCCCTTCCGCGCAAGTAGGAGAGGACGACACAGCGCCTTACGTGTCTCCACCCAGAGATGCCCACTTGGCCGGGAAAGGCCTTGAAAAGCGGCTACAGTGGAGCAGAACATTGCGCAAAATTATGGATTTGATCCTATCTTTCACGCAACTGTAAGATGCTCACTCACGAAACGTAGGGTCGTCGGAATACGGATGCCGCCACAACACCCTCGCTTTCTAGCGCTGAGCTGCACGTACGAGGACTGAAGACCATAATCGAAACAAAATCAACCCTCCTGAATGGTGACAGATCAACTGATTCAAGGCATGAGCCCCGTAGAGGTAACAGGTTGGAGCCTCGTGGCGAATAAACTGGCGAAACACCTTTGTAAGCTGTGTCTGGCCGGTAGTTTGCTGGCACCTGCGGTCCGCTACAGTTCAAGTGGATCCAACACAAAGCCACTGCAAATGTTTTCTGGTCACTCATGTTTCAGTTTCAGCGACCAAATGATCTGGGTACGCCGTTAAAGTGCAGCGTGCGAGGATCATTCAGAGCGCGGTGGCGAAGTCTGCATGCAAGGAATAGACGGGATGGTTGCATGCAGGTCCCCTTGCAACATGTCCGGAAAAAGAGTCCTCGGGATCGGCTACATTGACGAACGGTACTCAAATAAGTGAAGAAATGCGGTTTTCCAAAGGCGTGAAACCCATTGTAGGCCTTCCTCCGATATTGATGCGTACTCTGCATCGGTTGACTCTTAGCAGTGTCTTAAATTTCGTACGCGGCAGCCTCCAAGAATTTGGACGAGGGGATATGGCTGTTGACCATCCGCGTTTACTGGCATCTGGCATCGTGGCAGACCAGAGTTACAAGGAAATGTCCCCGACCTCATAAGAATGCTGCGCTTCGACACCCGAGCAACTAAGTTTCCGAGTTAAAGGTGTCTGTTAGATCTCATTTTCTTAATTCCCTACATGGTCTGCAGGAGGGCCGATGAAAGACCGCGTGGCCTAAAGGTGTGTGTGGCGTCTCTTTCTTACTTCACATAGCCACATTACACCGCACAGTCTTGCCGTTTCTATAATGCTGGCACCACTCCTGGTCAGATAACATATCCAATATTGTGATGTTGCAGCGGAATACGGAGAAGTGTTACGTAAGATCGATGTGCGATTCCCAGTGAGTGTGGATCCGAGGGACAACCATCATGCTAAATGCGTGTTTTTTTATAAATTCCAGTGGGAAAACTAGCAATTGAATGAGCAGACACACACGATAACCCAAAGCTGGTCTTGCTTCCACTGCAGTCTCGACCTCGAACTTTCCTGTACTCGTTTTACTCAGCCTTGAAAACTTCAACACTTCCGCTTCTCACCGACGACGCTAGCAGGCGACATCGCATTGAGAAACTGTCTGAAACGTGACAATGCATATTCAACCGCATTAATTGTGGGATGTTGATCAAACGAATCAACTTGGAACTGGGGTACTTTAACCGGGCGAACGATTGGCTGTCGTCGTGAGGCCACTATATGCTATTGCCGCATGTCGTATCTCCAGACCATTCCTGCATTACAGTTGTACGCTGACCGATCTGTCGGGTAACAGGCATTAACGCTGTAGAAACATGCTACTACTCACACGTTGACTTGTTTCCGCATGCCAGACCCTTTGTGTATCTCAAAGAACACCGCAACTGACCATGATGCGCGTGCCACATGCTGCAAGGCGGATGTTTCACAGCTGCTGTAACCAACCTCGTGGTGTCGGCTGCAGATGGTGCACTTTCTTCACTCTTCATACCACGCAAACTGCTCATATCCTGGATATACAATATTTTGCCAAACCTCCAAATTCGGTGGTGAGTCTCCGAGTTTTTAGCATGTCACACCGATCTGCTTTCCCAGAAGCTCCGAAGGATTTCTCCCACAATATCGCTTCTCTTTCCAAGTGAGGCCGCTCCAGAAGGAACAAGTGCTCTGATAATACGTTCCATTGTTGTATGTACACGCAGAGTCTGGGCGATCTGCCACAAGTTGATTCCGATAAGAACGCCCGAGCGAGACAGGAGACTCCGATGTATAATACAACGACTCAGTCGTTCAAAGAGAACATAACATGCATCTACTTGACACATGTCTGCCTCCCCAGGCAAACCTACACTGTCGCCACAAAATGGACGTGAAGAAAATAGAGAAGAACCTTTTCTGGTAGCGAGTCGCCAGTCGCTTTACTGCGTGCGCCCGCCTCAAGACGTCGACCATTACCAGCAGCAGGATAGACGCAGAGGATGAAAAGAGGCGGCTAAATAAACAGTAGCTCCTCCATCCCAAGTTATGAGTCCAGCAAGGAACATGCCACGTTAAAAAGCGGAGAAAACACATCGTACACAAGGCGAGGGAACACTCAAACAAAAGAGGAAGTAGTAGTGTAATAGACGATTTATCGAGAGCGGGAGCGCCCCCGGTATGACCTGGAGTAGCCGTCGTGAGGGCCTTTGTCATATCGTGCCCTATCGTAGCCGTCGCGCCGATACCGAGAACCACTGTAGCACAAAGGGCACAGGAGACGCAAAAGAAACATTTCGCATGCGCGCCCGAAGCAACTCGCGACTCTCGGCCAGAAGAAGGCCATTCTCGTAGCAGCAAGCAGCCGATTACACAGAGGAAATCAATATTTTGTTCTCCACCTCTAGCGAAGACGCAGAACCCTAAATTGCATTGCATGCATCAGAATCCTACGAAATGCCGAAGTCAACCACAGGGCAGACGTCGCGAGATGCGACAGCTCGCTCGCTGTGGATGGCCAACAGAGTGCGTGTAGTGCAACAAAAACTGCCGTATTCCTTACGTCTAAGACAGCGAGAAAAGACCGAAGATACTTCGACCGGCATTTCAGTATCTCTGTTCCCTCTGCGATGTCTCCGGGCCCTTCTCTCAGGCGACGCGTCTGCGAACCCTGAACCTTTCAGTGCACCTTGTGCCTTCCCATTTGCTCAGTCCTTTTTGCTGCTTCCTGCCCGTCTTGTGCCTTCGGTGTTGTTTCTTGTGTGCTGTTTTACGCTTGACGCCTTCCAGTGGTGACTCGAGCTGTTTGTGACTTTCTCCAGCTTTCGTCCTAATCTCTATGTCCTTTGCCCGGCTATGCTCTTCCCCCAGTCATCTCGGCGACCTTCGCCCCGCGTTTGGAAACGGCTTGGTCTTGCGGACTGCTCTCTGAAAAACATGAAGCCTTCCACCTTCCTTTGTCAGCGACCAGGCAATGCTGAACACGCGTGCATTCACCGTCTACATTCTGACACCTGCTGTGCATCTCTGTCGCCCTGCCTTCTCTCCGCGACGAAAGCTTCTTCTCTCAAGATCCCGTTCTCTGTCTACTGGTCATTTCCAGCTCAGTCTTCTCTCTTCTTTCTCTCTTCGGCTGATACGGCAAGCTGACACTGTCCGGTACGTCTCTGTCTTCGGCTGCTGTCTTGCTCTTCAATCTCTAGGCGACAGAACAAAGGCGAGGCACGCAGCGCAGTCTCGGCACCTTCGGCGAACGCATTCGGATCTCAGACATTCTTCAAGCAAACGCATTCTTGTGCTAGCCGTACTCGTATTCTCTAGAGTGACTCCTCCTTCCTCGCGCACGCGGCGACCGGCTTCGACGACTCATGGGCGGGTAGCCTCGCATGCCTCCCCCAGGTCCCCAGTCGCCTGGACGCATCCCATTCGCCTCTGCATAGCGAATGTCGACCTCTCGGATGTCTCCTCGCGCATAGCCCCGTCCGCCGCGAAAGTCATCCCTTCGGCGGAAATCTCTGTCAGGTCTAAGCGGACATCAAAAAGCACACGCCGCCAAGACTGTGCATTCG
>AVCM01036273.1:0-13777 GCA_000447165.1 Hammondia hammondi
CTTTTCTAAACGGGCTCCTTTCGACTGACACAGCGTCTGAACCGTAGCGGACGATGTTACGAGCCGTGGGGCAGGATCAGCCGTCCAGCAGATAAAGACTACGGTCCCGACTTGGTCGACTAAGATGAGAAGTCTCTGGCTTCGAAGTGTCCTTTTCAGCCGTTTTTCTCCAATAAAGATTCGTCCCTAGATTTACAATGCGTAATGAAAGCGAGCGTTGAAGGATGCGATGACAGCGAGCCAGATACGAAACTTACTTTTGATCTTCACCATGGTGACGACAGCGGGTAGGTGAATCGGCTTACGCCTAGGAATTTACTCAGTTTCTTCAGTTTGAAGCGGAGAAAATGCTACGAATTCTCCGACAGAATAAAAGGGAGACCCCGAAAGCCAGAAATATGCGGCGGAGTCAAACTCGGTCGCTTCGCTGCATGCGCTGACGGGGTATGCGCATGCATATATGCAAAGGTCGGTGCTAAACGCAGAGGGAATAAGAATCTCTTGGGCCCGAACTGGCTGTTCGAGTAGCAGAGCATTTGGAGAGCTACACACGGACATCAACATGGCTTATTTCATGTCTCTGTTTTGCCTCTTCATCAGAATGTACTGTTTTGGTGACGACTAGCCTCACTGTGTGGGGGCTTGCTAAGCCACGCTAGTTGTATTCGAACGAGAGAAACAGCGCATCGCTAGTTTGACAAGGGGAGAAACTGGAGACGTCGCTCTGTTCCCTACTGAAATTCCCTTCTGCATCAGTTGATGCCACTCGGCCTCTGAACAGAAGAATGCCCGCTCCTCGCAAGCATACCATCATTCAGCTTGTGATAAGTTATGGAACTCTCACCCGTTACGCGTCTTGAGGCCTACCGACAAAATTATTGTCGGCATCTTGAGTTTGTCTGGTGTGTTAACTAAGGGGTGCGTATATGGCACGCCGAACGCACCGGCGCGGTTCATCAGAAGGAAGGTTTCACGCCCGAGGTGAGTAACTCTTAGCTTCTGATTCACAGGCAAGGCACTCACGTTGAAGCACGCTTCCGTTTTCGGTAGAAACTCTCCAAGCACTAACGTGATGGGTGTTCCTTGCGAGAAGTGCCTAAGAATGCAGAAAGAGAAGACAACTCGGGTTCACCGGTGTCGAGCAGTATGTTCGTGATTTGTGTTACGAGGCGTGGTAGCTACGGCTGGTACATCCGGCATTAACGCGATCATCCTCCACAGGAGAGATGTGTTTTACTAAAGAATGGCGGATCATGTTCTCATTTTAGTCGTTTCATCTACACGCAGTCGGGCATGACAGTGGCAGGAGTAGTCGGTTCTCGGCGTTGGGCGCCAGAGAAGCATTTTTTTCCCAAGCACGGCCTCTCCCTAGGGGCTAATATCAAGACCGTAAATATATGCTAAGCAATGAGTACGCATTTCAGTCTTGTCTGAATTTTCTCTTTGTTGTCATGGATAACAGCTTCTACGTGCCGGCCACGCGCATTACCCGTCTCTTTCACGTTGAAGGAGAAGTCGGAAGAGCACCGACGCATCGTCACAAACGATAGCCAGCATACAAGTCAGACAATAAGCCACCTCAAGCGAACCGTTGTGCACATCGCGCGAACGTAAGACAGACAATAGCAGTATCGTTTCCAACCGGTGACGATAGAGGCAAAACAATTGGCTGTGTTTTACAGTTGTAAGCCACAGTTCTGGGAACAACCCTTGAGAGTAGCGTCGCTAGTGCCCGTGGGCTTCTTGAACCCTGCCGATCCGTCAGCAGCTACGGCCTTACAAAAACACTTTTCTCTCCTGTGTTGATAATTTAACGAGCAAACGGAATCATGAAAAGGCAAGATTCTGAGCCGTCCTTTGCTCCTGACGAATACCAACATCTGGAAACTGAAGCGTACGGTGGACGTCGGGAGTACCGTCGTGTCAAACGCTGTGTCTCAGTTGTTACGAGGTCTTATAAACGTACTCACGGCACCTCGAAAAAGTTCTGGCTGGTTACAGGAAGCACCTTTACTGCAGAATCCATCTGTGTATATCTTGCCCGGATACGGCTGTTCGGCAGCGAAGAGCATTTTGTTTACGGTTGTACAGTATCTGAAGAGGGTTTCATTCAGTACGCGCTGGACATTTCTCGGCGGAATCCAATATGAATGCGTTGATGCACCGCAGTGTGCCAAGTCGTTTCCATATCAGCGCTTTCAAACGCAAGACTTGTCCGTTACTGTTGGAGGCATCGCGTGCAGGTTTGCACCAATGGACGGTATGGGAATAAACGGCACTGGTATCACAACCGGAAACGAAACAAACGCGTGGCCGAACCGAACCACTTTTATCTCGTTGCGCACAACGGTAGAAAAACGACCACTCACTTAAGCCTCAACAGTGAAGTTTCCGTACATGTTGGTCATGGTGCGGATCTGGTTGAGCTGCTGCTTGATGTCAGCAAGGCTGGTCTCAGCCTGGTGCTGAGTCTGAGTGTTCATCATGGTCATCTCATTCTTCAGCATCTGCATGGTCGGGACGAACACTGTGCCAGTGTAGACCTGAGAGAGCATGTAGTTGGTGGTCGTGTTCTGAGCAACCATCAAACCCTCCATGAGAGTGGAGTTCTCAACACAAGCCTTCTTCCAGCCGTTGTTCGCCACCTGCAGAACGTAGACGAGCGTGTTGTTGGCAAGGGAGACGGAAGACGTTTGTGGGACTGCGGAGGGCATGTTCGGGACGCAATAGTGGATGACGTTGTTGCAGATGAAGGTGGGCATCTCGAGGGTGGTTGGCTGGGTGGTCTCGAAGTTGCCTCCACGGGACACTGCAAGGTCGACAATGACGGAACCAGGCTTCATCATGGCCACGTGCTCCTTCGTGACGAGGATGGGAGCCTTCGTCACCTGGGTCACGGTAGTCTTCTGGTTCATAATGGTAGTGTTGGTAACGGTGGCGGGCATCTGGAAGCTGCCGAAGACAGCACCGATAACAACGTCCGCCTTTTGGATCTGCTGGACGAGGTTCTCAGTGCAGAAGTACATGGTGGTGCAGTTCTTGGGCAACGTCTCAGTCATGGTTCGCATGTTCGACATGCACACGTCCATGATGCAAACCTGAGCACCGGTGCTGGCAGCAACGCGAGCGGCTTGCATCGCCGCGACACCACCGCCGAGAACGAGCACGTAACCGGAGGTCATGCCAGTGACTGTGCCGAGCATGCAGCCGGAGCCGCCCATGGTTTTCTCAAGGTACTTCATCGCCTGAGAAATCGCGAGCTGTCCAGAGATCTCGCACATGGCCTGGAGAATTGGGGTCGTCCCTGTTTCGGTTTTCATCTGCTCGTAAGAGAAGCACACAGCTTCGCGTTGCATCATAGTCTCGAACAGGGTCTGGTTGTTCTCGAAGCTGAAGAAGGCGAAGATCACCTGTCCCGGCTGTATGAAGGAGTACTCCTGAGGCTGTGGAGCTTGCACCTGCAAACACAGCGAATCACAAGATCCGGCAGCATATCGCAGGAGAGCACATCCAATTCTTTTAGCGCACCATTGCATGCGCATGAGGGTATTTTGACAGGTGTTTCAACCCACGTGGCCGAAGGGAATCCCTTCGATCTGTGAGTGATCGCCGCGCAGCACTCCCGCATCGGCCGCTTGACTTGTCCGCTGACAAGACAATATAGTGTACCATCTTCATGAACATGGCTCCGAGATCTGCTGTTTTGCTCCCTCCCAGCACTCATACCTTGACGATCATCTGCGAGGTTGTGTAGACCTCCTCCGTTGTCTGGACCATGGTCGCGCCTGCAGCAGTGTAGGATTCGTCAGTGAAACCAGAAGCAACTCCAGCTCCAGTCTGAACGACCACCTTGTGGCCGTTGCTGACGAGTTCAGCGACGGTGGCGGGAGTGAGCGCCACACGGTATTCGAACGGCATCACTTCCTTGGGGCAGCCAATAGTCGACGACTCCATAACGGAAGTGGCGGGAGTGGAGAAACGGAGCTGGCTGGTAAGAGTAGCCATCTTAGTGGTGGAGGGTGCCATTTTGTCGGGGATATGTATGAAGAAGGCAGTGCAAATAAGTCTCACCGGAAATGGCTGCCGTAGAGGATGAAGGAAGAACTGAATATGTGAACTTGATCATGTGATGGCGTCGGTTTGTCGACTCTTAGCGCCGGAGCCGGGGGAGCGCCGGCGTGGACGGGATCTGACGCGGGTGCCGCGGTACCGGTGTCCAAAAACCGATAGGTAAGGCTTGCACTTCGCTGGTGGCTTAAGTAGCGTCAGCACCGGCCTTTCAATGATGACCTTCCTCCAAGTGTGTTATTTTCTATGAATTAGTATCCTGACATACAGAATTGGTCACTGTAAGTCAGTCAGCGCGTCGGAGCCAGCAACAGTTCAACAGTCAAGAGCGGACGCGGCTTTCTTACGTTTTCGCGCACTGTGACGAGACAAGCCATGCCCGTATTTACCTCCAGAGCATATCGACATGAGCGTATGTGTGAAGGGAATATGTTAATGACACTGGGCAAAACCAAACTGAACCCTTTACTGACAATAGGAAAAGCCACCAATGAAACACTCGTCCGTATGTAAGGTCTTGGCGTACGTTGAGATCCCGCCCTGAGTTTGTCGGCGTTCCAAAAGCACTCAAAACGTCGTAAACAGTGAAAAAAGTAAGTGAAAGTGCTATCGAGCTAGGCGGCTGATGTCAGAGTCGTATTTGTGTCCCAACAGCACGGTTCCGCTCTACTCACTAATGCCGCGACACACCCGGAAAGAAGCGGTAAACACTTAAGCGCTGGCACTATAAATGCAGCAATGATCATGTGGCGGAAATGTGTTTTGGGCAAACTGGTCGTCCTTCTTGATGTAGTGAAGCTTTTCCCATGTTCCTGTAATTGCCACGTTCTGGCGCGTTGCCTCAAGTGTGTCACCCGACTGCTGCGTTGATATCCCCATAGCTAGTTGCTGCTTTGTAGGAGGCTCGTGGGCGCACCGGTCTTCAGTCAGCCGACCTGTATGTCGAAGCGCTACTCACTCATCTATGCGTGCGAAAGCAATTATAGCACATGGGCATGTGAAGTTCTCGTTGTGAAGATCACACTATCATCGATGGTCACTCATTACGATCATCTGTCACGCAGTATAAAATCACACACTCGCGGTCATGAAGCCCTATCGGCAATTGCAGCAGTAGAGAGTGAGAAGCCCGCGTTCTTTGACACTGATTTTCACCCTAGTAACGCATAAGGTTGCGTGCTCATGCCTGAGTTGACGGTCCAACGCGAGCACACACCCGTTTACTCCGGCACGCACACATAAGTACATCCGGTATCACATGTCGAGCAAGGGAGAGGCTGGCTACATTACTGCGACTGAGCCGGTCGACAACTCTCTGTTCGACCAATCAACAAGGCTTTCGATCTCCTGAAAAGTTGTCTTATATTCTTGACAAAGTATTCATTCACACGTTTCTGCAGTATTCGCCTGCTGCGAAAGTTACCCGCAGGTGCTTCAATCCGCACTGGTACTAGTGACGAGCGGAATGCTCGTGGCGAGTTATTGGAAAGACTATAACTGCATCAATCGACGCATCATTGTCACTCTGTAGTGAAGAATGATCGTTTGCGGGTAGGTAATGTGGTATCGAGCGCCTCAGTCACGTACAGAGACTGTGGTGCACCAGTACTCGGCTTCCACCATGATTCATCAACCGGACGGGGACAGCAACTTCCTTTCAGTCGCATGCCCGTTCTACACGCATTTTGAGGTAGTCGTCGACAGGCAAACCGAGTTTCCGAAGAATGCGAATTCGATATTGAAGCTCTTCTTCTGATACCATACTCACACGGCGGTTGTTTCTGGATATAGGCCAGCTGAGTCTTTCCTCACCTACAATGCCAGTTCATTAACAGCGGGAATTACGGGCATGTGAGGGAAATGTGGGCAACACGTGTTTCCATTCCCTCTTGGTGAGTGGTCATGAAGCCACAGGTTACGATATCTTCTGGAATACTGAGAGCGTCGTCCTATCCGAACCAATGGAATGTTGTATTCTGGGCTTCCTTCCGGATATATATAGTGCCTGGTTTCAGTGTATACGTTGGTGTACTGGATCAGCTCAGGTCAGAAACGTTGGTGAGAAAGTTGCACTTCTGCGTCTGGGTAGTACGTCATTCCGTCCTCTCAAGTCATAAGCCTCAGCAAATAGCGGGAGATTCTGTCGAATTCCAAGAGGAGTACCATGCAGAAAAACCGCATATCGAGGACAGAATATTGGACACGGCCTTCTGAAAGACATCGTAATCTTCAGCGGCTTTGAGGTGGCAACGAACGTGGTCCTTGCGGACACCTTACCTAAGACCGTGTCGGTGAACGTGTCCCATTTGATTTCCAGCGGATCCTTCGGATCAAAAACCACGTGCGTATTTCCTTTGTCGAAAAGTCGGGGGTCCCTAGCCTGTACATCCCGGTGTAGAAACAGAGAACCATAGTGGTGGAAGCACACTCAAGGATCTGACAGTACGCATAGGAAATCCTCTGGCCCTCTCGAAGTCTATGAACAGCAACCGTAGAACACCCTGACACATAACGTGGACACTGGCTGGTAGCATATTCCGCGTCGCAAAACTTTGTCTTGCAGCCTCTGACAAAAAGCCTGGATTGACATGGGGCGACATTGACTGACGAGTCTGGTTTCCCGAAATATCTCTTTTTAGGCATCTTGTCGACAAATAGATGCCGTTCACGCTCTCTTGAAGTGGCTGGTTTCTGTTTTCATCCCTCGAAAAAGGGCACTTGCCTCGAGTTTTTTTCGTGTGATGGACGCCTTAGCCAGCCCGCACAGATGTTGCGGAATTCCATATTCATCGGGAAGTATATGGCTCTGGCAGAAACCTAGAGCGTGAAAGACGTAGGCGCTATACAGGAGGCCGAGCAGCTGAGCGACACAAGAGATACAGGCAGGTACACACTGCGACAACCAGGCGCTGCCCGGCCTGAGAATCGAGAACAATCTCGTGTATAGGTATACAAAAGCTACTTAACCACCGTCGGCCCTTGTAACCGAGCAGATGCCTTGAAAGCAGGTGCGCAAGGTCATCGCCGACACTGCCAAATCCCCCGAAAGAGCCGTTCTTGAAGATGTAAAACGCGAGTCACTGAAACACTTGCACCAAACCCGATCCAATGGGCAAGCATATTCTTTCCAAGGTCAAGCACAGAATACGTAGCTCACCTCGATGCTCAATGCCACATATTGCCTTATGTACGACATTTTCAGGGCCCCAGTAGTATCATCCGTCGAGCATCTTTGAGCCTCCTGGCAGTCCAGCAAGTCTGCTTGTAGCGTGACGCAGATGATGTCGATCGCTCCGGCTCCAGTGGTAAAGAGGACGTACTGTAAGGGCACGAGATAGACACGGGCTAAAAGTATTGTCATACAACAGGCATGTTGCCGGCATTCTCCAACTGCTTCATCAAAACGAAGTGTCACCAGATATCTGGCGTAGGGTTCGTTAAGTGTAGAAAAGTGCGTCAGCGACTTTGAGCACAGCTCCACGGTCACACAAGCTCAAGTCGCCGTCTCCGTGTTCGCATGGGGATAGCCGTCGAGTGCGAAAGTGCCAGAGTTCCTCACTGGTAGGGAAGATCCCTGCTAGGTTTCGTCAAGAGCTACAGCCTCCAGTAGTTTTCACTGCTCAACCGGTCCTCGTCCAGTCGTGTGTGAATCAAGAATACACGATAGATCGAAGTACGGTACTTTTCATCCATCTCTATTCACCGGCGGTTCCTCTGTGCATGTTATCTGTATCTCCCTTAACGGTGGGCACGCACGTGCAACCCGTTCTTGTGTTAGAGTCTGATAACAACCCCCTAGAAGCAAAGAGCGCAAAAGTTCCTACCAGCCATCTTAAGAGGGCGTGCTCGTCGAGGAACATCCCCCACCCGGCAGCGAACACAGTTACGAAAGCCCGGATGATGTTGATAAATAACGATTGCGTTGTGTAGGGGTAGAGAAACAGGATGCCCAGGCTTAGTAGAAGAAGGATTCCGCAGAGGCGAACGGCGTTTACAAGCCTCTTCACAAATTGAACTTCGTAATCAGAGGTTAGATACAACAATAGAGTTGTTACTAGCCACACAGCGAGCGAAGCTAATCCACAGCAGACAATGTGAATTGGGACAAGCGCGACCCGTGGGCTGCGGACCAGGGTTAACCCAGCTGATGCAGCGTTATTTTCCATTTCAGGAATCGATCAAATTGGGAAGTCGAGGGAGAAAGGCGAAAAGGATCTGCTGCATCGGATGTCAACCTTTTCCGGAAAACGTTCAACTTTCGCATCAGTGCATTTGCTCGGGATTTTTGGTGGCCCCCCGTTCCCTGCACCTGCCCGCTCTTAACACTACCAACTTCCATGGAAGGGCTGGCCTTTCCAACTTCTCAAACGCTCCATAGGTGGCAGATTCCTTCCCGTTACCGCTAGAAGAGATTCTCAAGTCAGCCCTTGTCCATAAGACTGACGCTGAAGTGGGCAGGTATCACATCTGCCCCCCGTTGGTACTTCGATATCTCCACGCCTTCACCTCTACTATACACTTCCCTACCAAGCCAAGAGATAAACATAAAATCAAAAAACGGCTTTTTCCGGCGCTAAAATGATCGATTAGCTGGTCAGAAGCTCGGTAGCATCCGGCAGTGTGATGGTGACACAGGACTACGGTTTCATCATCCAGACCAACTTGGCCCCCCCAGATATAACGCCAGTTGGCGTTTCATGAGGTTTACTGAAAGGCGTTCCAGTGGGGAAGGCCACCTTCTTCGGTTTTTCTGACACATCAACAAAGGCTGGCAGAAAGGCAGTAGACTTCCTCGTGTGCTTGGCAGGTGCCTGCATATAGTCTGTTGCGGTTCGCTGAGAAAAGCGCTACTTAGGAGATACCAGACAGTTGCCGAATATAAAGCAAGATGACGTTGACCAACGAAACCCACCGATTGATAACCAGTGTAAGAGCCACTAGCTGCTGATTCAGGTGGCCCGCTATTTTCCGCTAGCGTGACAGCGCTGGAGGAAATAGCGGGACTGCACCTTCCGGGGCAGCTGTTCATCAAAGCAGCGTGCGTGCTGCCTTGCCTACGAAAGTTGCCACATATGCACCTGCAGCCAGAGATTTTTTCTACCGCTAGAACTCCGTGATACGCTTGCATGGTGGCGTTTCGAACGGCCATCTGTCGACCTACGCGGAGCTATACAAGACAGTTCTGCCGCCGACTTACAGCCGATCCCGCATTCGGACTCGAACCCAGTGGCGTTACATCCTGCATGGGTTGGGCCTACTCCTTAAGACAATATATACCAATGTGCTACCCGACACATAGGTGCACCTCTGTTTCTGGAACAGAAACCTCTTAACCCGAAGCTGTGCTGATGATGCGTTCCTTGAGCGCATATGATTCTGAATACTTTTGTTGGATCTCGCAACACGTTTTTCATGCCAACTCACGTCAGTATCCTGGCTACCGTGTCGTGCCTTCCATAGCAAAGCATGTCTTCGCATCTTGCCACAACAGGAAGTGAATACGATAAGGCAATTTGGAGGGGCATGTTGCGGAAATAAAAATTAAATATAGTCTGCTGTCTCTGTCAGTGCTTAGTCCGCAACTCTGGATTTGCCAGCGACCCCAAACAGGTTTCTGCTCCATAACGCTTGCCCGATGCACAACGCCACTCATTCGTAAAACATATCAGTAGATACTTCTTCTGTCGATGCCCCGATCCCAGAACCACAGCGACTATGCAATCACGAGGACACGTGAGTGTGAGAAATAGACAGTAACAGAGGACAAACACAGCATCGGCAAGAGCCGGTAGATATAATTCATCTTGCTTTGAACGCCTCACGATGCAACACATGCACTGCTGCGGTGCAGCCAAAATCCGTACTCGTCTCTCGATGAGATGCAGGAAGATATTATTAGTAGCAAAGATACGCGTTTCACTGTGCAGAACCTTATAATCAACGAAGCCAGTGCTGCACTGTCAAGTTACTATTTTTTTGTGTCTAGTAACAATATGGGAATAGGACAACCTCTAGCGGTCTTCTTGTTTAGCGAAAGCTACAACCAGCGTAGGATGACGCCAGCTGAGAAAGCGTAGTTTGAGGGTAGTCTCCTACTTCAGCACTGTGGGAACCAGAAGGCACATACTTGCGGCCGGACCTTAGCATCTCTCTAAAGGGGTAGCAGCTGTAGAACAGCCCTCCAGAACGGGCAGTGGCACACTCCAGAAATCGTTGGCATAATTGTCGAGCCTCTGTGAACTATCATAATGCCGACTGTGGTGCATCACTTCAGATTACGCCGTCATGTACATGGCAGACAATCTCAACCGTTGGCCTTTGTGGTTCCTGTGTTCGCCCGTCCCTAGATTTCCACAAAGAAAGCCATTAATCCATTAAGTGTGGTGTAACAAATATAGTAAATGGATACCGATGGGTCCCTAACCATGCCAACGCCGACTCTCAGCTTCCCACGATACTAGTGAGCGTGTCTATCGCATCCCTAGCAACATCTAGGTGTGGATCAAACCGTACTACCATCGAAACGTGTGGACGCGCCAGGTCGCGTCGGTGACTGCCCTATCCCGCCTTTGAAAGCGTTTGCGCAATTCCGAGTCTGTTCGACTTCAGCTGCATCCTTCGTGTCAGAGCCGTGAAAAACGATCAAATTCAGACGCTCCGCGTACTCAAATACTGTTGCATCCTGACTATTCCGTCGTATTCTGTATCACGAGCAACCGGTCTGCAGAATCAGTTGCGCAGCCGGGTGCAAGCCGTGATATAAGTGTTCACAGTGAATGACAGACTTCTTTTGAGACTGTCTTGTGCCGCATCTCTACTACAACCACAAAAACACTATATTTATGCGCCGTCCTTGTGTCTGCATCAGACGGTCAGTAAAAAGCGACCTCACGTGTGGGTATCTATGCATTTATGGGATCACCTGCTTCCACATTTGATGGAAAACGGGAGCATTGGTACACTCGGCTTTCTACTTCTGAAACCAGTTACGCATAGCATTCACAATTAACACAACAACACCTTCCACAAAACCGGGGCAACTGCCAGGTTTGTCGCCACGTACGCAAGATGAGTCGTACTGCGCCCGCATTGCCGGCAAATTTCATCCCTAATTCGCTCTCTTCACGAAGTTACACCATACGGGTTTGAATCAAAACACCGACCTGGAGACATCGATACGAAACGCTTCACGACGGCATGTTTCGCTACAGAAAAAGCGGGGCGCTTCAGCTCTTCAGCACACATGTCACACAGTTCTACAATCGGTGGCAAGCACGACCTACCGAATCCTAACAAAGTACGTAGAAACGTTCCAGCCAGGTGTTCTGAGACACTCTAAGACACCAGCTACGCGACACTTTGAACAGGGCAGCCCCACGCTACAACGAAGGATGATAAGGACGAAACTTAAATTAAACGACGCGGAGGTTAGAAAAAGTCATCGTCAAAGAAAAGGGAAGGCCAGATCTTGAAGACCACAACGACGCAGACAAACGCGACGAACAGGAGGACGTTGCTATGGAAGTCCTGGAAAAGCAGAAATCTCGAGAGGCTGGACAGAGGCGTCGTGCTGCGAACAAAACAACCAACAGGAACAAATCATCAACGCTAACCACTGTACAGACACAACGTGGATGCGTGATCGCACATGCAGTTGTTACAACAGGAACTGACGAGAAAAAGAAACAGTCGGCTGGAGACTGACCTGGTGTTCTACCTCGATATCAACATGACTTGGATCAGTATTGTGACTGCAAGAGAAATTAGGCCCGTTTACGCATCTCGGGCCCTTCACAGGTTTAGCAACCCAAAGTGGGCAGTACCTCTTGTCTGATTGATACTATAATAAAACGAACTGAGTTTGTTTTGACGCATTCTCGCACCTGTCGCTCCTTCCCTCCATCCTCATTCTCTTACTTGAGAGCAAGAATGTTCATCCATCGAGCCTCGGTTATCACCTTCGTCAGTTCCAGGAGTCGCTGCGTTGTGTCTGATAGACACGCATAACACGCCCAGAAGACAGGCATACGCGTGTCTATTCTTGAACAATTTGGCGGCAGACCAAAAAGCGCGAAAGTTTCGCAGTGAGGAACAGCAATCGGTTCCCGTCCGAATCTCTATAAGTCAACTCAGCGCATGCAGCATGGAAAAGAAACTGCGCGAAACCTCACATTGAGCTACAGACAAAAGGCGCGCCTTCTCTTTATTGGCCGTTTTGTTTGATTCGCTTTCACGGCACTCCAGTTCTTTCTTCGGAATGTTGTTTTTGCCATCGCGCCTCTCACTTTTCTGTGTATTCAGTGTGGGAGAGAGAGGACACCACATTTGCTCGCTGTGTAAAACTTGACAAACAGTACGAACAGCAACGGATACACACATACAGCAGCGCCACCACGTGGGAACGTCTTAGCACACCTCCACTGAATAGATACCTACGACGTGAGCATATCACACACCATAAGCACCGTACGCCACACACATAGTAAAACCGTCAACCGTGAAAGAAACCTAACTCACCGGTCAGAAGAAACCACTGCCATCGAACAGATGGCGAGGAAACGATGACTTTTGCGACAAAGAACGAGAACTTCTCCAAGTCGTATGCGGTCATCCGCTGCAGAGTGAAAACCGAAGACGACAGGAAACGCTATTCAGCGCCAAGGAAACTACTACGGACTGCAATTCGAGATATGAATTGATGAACACATTGGGGTATTCGAAGCTGTTTCAAACAAGACGAAACTGCAAAAAACAGCCATGACTCACACGCAACCATCTCAAAGCTGAAGTAGACACTGTGTGTTTTCCTCGGCGTTCGCTTTGCCATTCTGCGCATTGGACGGCAGTGCACCCCGAATGCTCCTCTCCGTCAGATGATGAAAACTTCTCACACTCGGCTTCCAGTCGTCTCTTACCCTCGAAGAGAGTGACGGAATCCGTCCGAACTTTGACGCGAAGAGACGCTGCGCAACATCCCCTGCTTGCTGCAGCTGCCTGGGGGACCGAATACACACAAAGGCGCCAAAGACAGAGGAAATGCAAACAAATGCATTGTACTGTCGCAGTGACTGTCGTGTCAGCAGCAATAGGGAGTAGATGATAGAGCCGCATGCAAAGACACAGGAGCGGCTTGGCTGCTCACAGAGAAAAGTTATTGCGGGCTAACCAAAGCTCACAGCTTGTACATACTTTGCTGACCATACACGTCGCTGTGAAAACCGTCAAGTCGGCACGATAGATCAGAAATACACATGACTTTCGTGTCTGGTGTGTCCTGTCTCGTAAGCGGCAAGGTCCCTTTTTGTCAATCTGGGATCGGCTAGGAACGTGGACCACTGTTTCCGAAGTCCTCTTCACTTGCGAAGGGAGGCCGTGCACGCTCCACCGACTACTGGTTCCGCACCCCGTGAATAACGAACCCTTTCTCTCCCCTTCCTACCGAGATTTCCCTGCGCTCACCTTTCCAAGCCCTCAATGCAGATTTCGCAAAGACGGCGCTGGCATCTCTCCCGCAGTTCTCTGAGGATCTCCCTACCCTGGAAGCTGGCGCCGGGGTGCCTCTGGCCCATCTCAAAAGTCTCCGCGATCCTCTCTGCCCCCACTGCAGCGTCTCTGCCTGCCTCGCCTCCAAGCGTTCTGAACCGCCTCGACACCTCCAGCGCGTGCGTGACCTTGGCGCGTTCTTGGGCTAGATCGGAGAGGCGGGTTA